>MNCL01000246.1:107461-139797 GCA_001932985.1 Proctacanthus coquilletti
CCCCCTTTCTTTCAATCCAGGCCCGTCGTGGCCTCCCCCATCCCCCCATTAATATGTGCCCATCATCACGAAGGACGATTGTGGTAGCAACACCAAAATCCAAAGAAGGTTGGCTTGCCCACTGTAATAGGGTGGTGATTATAACCCCAGCCACTCTCCACCCCTCTGAACGGTATTCTCGCCTTTCACGGCGACCCTTCATACAACCCCGTGCCCTGCACAAACCAGAGCCCACTTGCAGCCTACGTTCTCGAATTTCTGCTGCTGATGGTGGTGCTGCTGCTGGACAGAAGTTTTCAATGTATTCTCCAATTGCAACAACAACAAACAAATACAAAAGGAAGCACTGTTGCATACGCAAACGCATGACTTGCAAAACTGCGTAAATTTACGCGCATGAATCCACACGCGATGATTGGGGTAGGGGTTGAATGCAACAAGGGGGGAGACGCGTGCGGCGGAGGGTCGAAGGGTCGCGGCAATAGCATTTTGTTGGCGGGTTCCTCCTATGTACCAGAACCTTTCACTTCTAGGATAAATGCAATTTATTATGTATTTATGTATATGTGTATTATGTATATATATATGTACATAAAAAAAACAATTTTTTTTCCTGCCCTACCCAAGGGGAGTGTCGCCCGTGTTGAACAGCAACAGTAGATAAGCATTTTAAAAAATTCCCGGTGAGAAAAAAAGGACAATCAGGAAAAAATAAAATAAAAATATAAAATAATCAAAAGTATATAAAGGTCTGTTGTTTTTTTTTTGTTCCTTTAAATAAATAATAAGTAAATAAAGAACTCCCGACGCATGAAATCCTGATGAGGACTTCCCTCAGAATCGGTACGGGCTACAGTCTCGAGTCCATCATATAAAATGTTAATTTGGTCTGTTTTGTTTTTTTTTTTTTTTTGCTCTCTGTAAATTTAAAAATATTTTATATACAGTAATCTTTAAAAATCATAAAATTGTAAACATAAATTGATGATTGAATTTACCGATGGTGGAATTTTTTAATTAATATCCAAATTATGTTCTGCAGTTGTAACAGTAAAATAAAAAATAAAATAAAAATTTAAAAATATCAGCGAAGGTAGAAAAATTAAAAATTAAAATTTTTTTCTTATGTTTCTTTTTTCTTTGTAAAATAAAATAAATTCTAATTAAAATTATGGTTGAATAATTTTATTGAATATAAAGATATAAACAAAGCCCCCCATTTTTCAAAATCATTTTATTATTATTTTTGTTTTTTTTGTTTTATTCAATTAATTTTAATTTTTATTTATATTTATATATACATAATTATTTTTCAACAATTATTCTATAATTAATTAAATAAGTAGTATTATATATTTGAAAATAGAAGAAGTATATTAAACTCTAGATTAACTGGAAATATTTTTTAATGTCATACTTAATTTTATTAAATTTAAAAAAAAAAAAAAACAACACTAGCTACTTTTATTTTAATAATATTTCTAATTTAATATTTTGTTTTTTTTTCTGTTTAACAATTAAATCAAAATCTGTTAATTATCTAATATCTAACATAATTTGTTGTTGTTGTTGATTTTTTTAAATCAAATTTTTATAAATATGGTAAAAATATTTGTCATTTTATTTTTAAATTATCTTTTGTTTCTTCAAATTTAAATTGAAATTACAATTTTTGCTTGTCTCATTGAAATTAATTAAAAATTAGTTAATGCAAAGGATTAGGATGGGAGTTTAATGTTCCCTATAAATAAACATAAAAACCATACAACACTATTGAATTTTAGTTAAAATAATAATAAAATTTTGTTTTCATTTTATATATTTTATATTAAAGGACAGTTTTTTTTTTTAAATATTCAGACAAAAAAAAAAAATTACATACAATAAGTTTATATAAAAATTAAGGATGAGGTGAGAGGTTGATAGCACGCCACCAGAAGGGTAAACAGAATCAACAATAGACCCATAAAAGCCCGGCAAACAGTTTGTTGAACTTGACCTTTACGAAAAGTTTTTACTCCGAAATTCCTCTAGAGGTGGTAGAAGAAGAAAATTGTTTTTGGGGAAGGAAGGGAGGGGGTTGGAGGATTTGGAGTCGACAAGAAGGGGGATATAAGTGGAAACTGGAGCGCGCCTCTAGCCTAACAGGAGCAACAGCAAGAACAAAACTCTTCTTCCATAGGATATAAACGAACTCCTATGGATGGTTCCTGGATGGTGGTGGTATTTCCTCCTATTTCTACTTGGTACTGTTTCTGCTACTGCCTTCTACTGTTGCTCCCTATATTCCCTAGATTTCTAGTTTCCAGCTGATGATGATGATGGGGCTCCCCTAATAGTGGTGAATGTGATTCTGATGATAGTGAAACTTTGTGTGCACGCGTTTTACCATCTTGTGTGAAAATCTTTAGTAATTCCCTTTACCTTTACTCGACAATACTGATGATAGTGATGATGATGATGATGATGATGATGATGATGACGACGATGACGACAACGACGACGACGATGACGATGACGACAACAACAAAACTGACGACTACCAGGGAATCCCTGTCTGGCTAAGAACGAAAATGAACATGAAGGAAACAACGATAGATATAATAATGATGATGACGATGATGATGATACTTAGCCAGTCAAAGCTTCTCTCTATGATGATGATGCTGCTAACCTTCTATAGACTACTGTTTTAATATAAAAAATTCCTTTACTAACCTATTCCTATATCCCTACAACTTCCGGGAAAACTCTTCAATAAATTTACGTACTACGGTGTATCAGCATTTCGATAGAAAGTAAAATCGAATAATATTAAAATACTTTGTATCCTATAAGAGTATCATATAAAATATGAACTTATCAAATTGATTAAATTATAGTGGTCAAATAAAAAAAATAAAAAAAAAATATCATATCACTTTCGTAGATGATTCACATCCCATGATTTGAATTTTTCTTTTTATTATTATTATTTTTTTTTTTTTTTGCAATCCCCCAAACGGATGGTTAAGGGTTAACAGAATCATCTATTATAGAAGATGTTATACCACCTGTTCTCGGTATAGGAGAATTATACCAAGAAAGGCTAAATTTTCGAGTGGCAAAGGAAAATTGGACAAAATACTTAGAAGGGTGTAGATGATAGGTCAGTTCTCCGAAAGATGTGGACGAGCCAAGATTCACATATCGTACTATAGAATTTAGGGGTTGAATTTTCCAGATAAAAATTATATTTATTTAAAATTGATGTTAAAGTAGGAATTAAATTTGTGTATAAAAAAAAAAAAAAAGATTCAGACCGAGATTCATGGAAATTTGGGATGAGGGTGTTGGTTATTTATTAAAAAAGAAACAAAAAAAAAAAATATATGTGTATGTAAACAAAACAAAAAATTAAAAATAAAAAATAGTGAAAAAAAAAAAAATTAATTTATAATGTAACAAGAAATGATTTAGGGGAACCATAAAAATGTCTAAAATTTTAAATTAATGAAGTTGTAACATTCTTCTAGTATTAATTGCATTCTTTTTTTCTTGATAAAAGGGTTAATGTTAGATGAGTTTAAAGTGTTTATTGAAAACGAAGCTAGAATAAATAACTCATCAGAAATGGAGTAATGTGTTTTGTGTATCCATTTATAAAAAAACAAAAAAAAAACAAAACACTAAAAATTTATAAATAAATAAAATCTCCTATTCCCAATAACTTCCACCATTAAGAATACCTTTTTAACCAACCTAACCCCTTTCTTCATACCGATTAAAATTCAGGATCACTAACAGTAGGAAAAGTCCATAGGACACTTAACCACGCCGCTCGGAAAATGAGATGGTAAATAGATTTTTATTATACGCGTAAAAGGGTTGAAATTAGTCGCGCCTTCAATTCGATTTAATATCGATTCCTTCTATATATGCGTTTTTATCTGTGTTTGTAAATGCGTGCGAAACCGCGCGTAAATACAGCAAAATGCACTTTCATAGGCCTCCGGTGTTTGGCCATGTTTAATTCATTTGTATATATGGACGCGCATTGCCTAAAGGTACTCTCTCTTTGGTGTACATACAAAATAAACTACTATACAAATTTTATCAGATCTCCAACCCTTTTCCATATTTATATAGTATTATTATTATTTTTAACAGCACTTGGTGCGTATTCAAAAAAAAAAAAAAGCGGAGTGTCGAAGTACAATAGACACGTTAAGAAAGATATGGTCTTAAAATCCTTAAGATTTCTATTTTCTATGTCCTTCTATTTTTTTTTTTTTTGTCATAAAAAACTATACACAGAATTGCAAAAATATTTAAAAAAAAAAAAACGATATAAAAAAATTTTTATTTTTTTTAAATAGCATTCTTAAATGATACTAAAAAATTAAATTTAATATACAAAGATTGTGAGAATGGGAGGGAGGAGGCTGGAATGGAATCAAAAGAATGGACATTATCATATCATTCCTTTTGGACTATCCTATGACCAGAGGCGATTTGTTTGTTTAGATAATTCCCTTTTATAGTGTACCCAGGTTAATTAAAATTATATTGACATTACCTGGCCAATGCCTCTACAATTTTTGGAGGTGGAAGGGTGATCCTTTTTGAGCGTACAGCCGCATGTTGATGATGCCATTGAATGTCATACGGGGTAAATGTTACGTTATACCGTTTTATTAAATTTAAACATTTTCGGGATGATATGTTCCCACTATACCACTAGGTATCCAAAAACTTGCACAAGGCCTGTTCTCATATAAAATTTATATAAAAGCGGAAATTTTAATTCGACTGGGGGGTCTCATATAAATTTTGTACTCTCATCCCTTCTATACTATGGTTTTAAAGAGGGGTAATGGGGTTGGGAATGGTGATTAACGGGGAGGAGGGGGGATGAAAATAAAGAGGCGAGGCAAAGGCTGTTCAATGATTTTGAAGGACGAAACAGGCTGTTTGTGAATTGGGCAAATTGAAGGAGGGGGGGGTCAAATTCTGGTATTGGGGGTTTTCAGGGGTATGAGAGCATGATTGTTGTTGGTGGCGGGACATAGGGCCTTATATTATTTGCATACACCGTTGAAATTAGATGGCGGACTACTACTGCTGCTGCTGCTGCTGCTGCTGTTGCCATTCAATGGGCGGCCCTATTCTGTGACAGTGAGCAGCAGCATACTAACCCTTTCCCTTACCCCCATCCGCCTGTTCTACCCAGCCGCTTGAACAACCTGGAACATGCTCTGGAATATACTCTGGACGAGAACGGGAAACGGGCGGAAAACAAGAGGAGAAGGGGGGGACTTCATAGGCCTACCCAAAAAGAGCGATGAAGAGGTGTCAAGGGGTGTTCTGGAAAAGAGGTATGCTATTCCATGGTACAAAGAGACAGATTTTCGATATTTAAGTGGACCTCGATGCGTGGACATTGGGTTCAATAAATTCAAATTATGTAGTGATATATTTTTCCAACTGATGGTGGGTACGCGGCCTCCCATTTCCCCCACTCTCCATCCTCCCCCCTCAACGAAAACCCTTTCACAATTGTTGGCTGTTGGTGGTGCAAATAGTACGATGATATTCTATACTATGGCTACTGTAGATAGTAGAAATGAAATGGGGTTAACTCTGTATAGTACAACGACAGGTAGTTGTAGGCTTATATTTGAAAGAAAGAAGAATACAGGAATATATCAGAAATTTTCGTATATGTCGCATGATATGCATTTTGATATAAAATATAAATAGAATTGAAAGAGACCATCAGATTTTATTGATGCAATACAAAATTCAATATAATAATTTTAAATTGATATACATATTTATATATATCTATATAAATTAACAAAAGTTTTTTTTTTGCTCTTTTTTTCGTTTTAAATAACAAACAAAATAAAATATACGAAATTTGTATCCTGCAGTGTGTCAGTAGACAGGATGTCGACACAACAACACCAACAACAACAACAACTATCATGAGTAATAATAATGATAATGATGACGATATACAAAGAGAGAAAAAGGGGTTTGTGGGGTCTATTGAATGGGGTGTAAGGTGGTTTAATAGGGTTGAAAAAAGAAAAAGAAAAGTATGGGAAAAGGTAGTTGCAGGATAATTTTAGATGGGCTATAGAAAGACCATTCGGTTGGAATATATGAACATCGTTTTCATTCAGGCAAAATATCAAATTTTATTACTATTTAATTTGATGGCCACAATTAATTAATTTTAAGTAGCAATAATAATTTTGTGGAAGGCATTTGAATAAACGTCCAATAAAGGATTATAGAAATTTAGTTTTTTTTTTTTCTTTTTTCATATGATAATTATGTTAATTATTCTTAATAATTATCTAAAAACAAATACAATAAAATTTTAACTATTTAATAAAAACAAAAAAAAAAAACAAAAAAAAAATTCCTCTTTAATTATTTTTTATATTTATACATAAATCACTTTAATATTTAAATTTAAATTCTTTTTTTAGAAATTTTCCAAGTATTAATAATATCTTTTTGTTCCATTTTTACTATCATAATTACGTTCCTTGTAGAACAAATAAATTTCTGTACATAAAATGAAATTTTCCTTTGGCTAAAAAGGAGAATTTATAAAATTAATGAAAGTCAGCGATAAAATGCGCCTCTGGTCGCTTCGATGATAATTTTATTTCAAGTGTTCAAACTGAAACCTTAAAAGGTAGAAAATTTATAGAAGAATGATAAAAGGATGGGGCCGTCTAGAAAATTTATTGGTATATCTTTCTAGTCGATCAATCGACCGATACCAAAAATAAACCATACAATTAAATTTATCTTGGAACATTATTTTCATATCATGAATTATAATTTGATCAAAAGAAAATTTCTAATTAAATTATTTAATTAAAGATTATATATATTTAAAAAATAAAAACAAACATTAATATTATAAATTTAATTGTAAACTTTTAAAGAAAAAAATTATCCACCATTGCACAAACATTTTATGGGATAGCACGGACCGACAAGAACAGGATAGGGACCAGCAGGATATCTTCTGGCACATTTACGAAAGGGCACACCTATCAAAAGTTAGGGAATTATGGAAGGGTCTCCCTACCCCTGTCCACGTTACAAAGGCACATTTCTTTTTCCACTTTGTTTGCTACTGATTGAAAGCCGCCAGAAGCACTTACCTTGCCCTATCAGAGGTTTTACGGGGTGTTCTTCTTTCCATTCATATGCGATAAAATTTCAGTATAATACAAAAAAAAAAAAAAAACAACAACAACAACAACAAAAAAAAAGGTTGTGTTCGAAGGGAGGAGTTTAAACTGCAAATTGAGTGGGTGAGGGCGGGTTAAAAGAATTTAAGGAAGAAACAAAAAAAAAAAACAAAAAACAAAAACAAAAATGGCTGAACTCTGACATAATTTGATTTAAATTTATCTAATTTTTTCTATTAAAAAGAATAAATTTGTAAATTTATAACAAAATTAAAATCAAATAGCGTAATTAATTATTATCATTTTTTTTAACTTTAATTAAGTTTAAAATTAAAATTAAATTGAACAAGAAAAATATTTCTTTAAATTATTTTTTATAATTAAATAAAAAAGAAAAATAAATATTACAAACTAAAACTAAACGCTAAATCAGAAGATATATTTAATTATAGTATAGTGTAATAATAATAGCGACAAAAAAATAATAATAATAATAATAACAATAAATTTCATGTACAATTTCGGGGATTCCCCCCAAAAATTTTCCTAGGATTATAAAAAATTACGTACTGAACGAAATTTTACTTGAATATTTTTATTTATAAGAAATTCGACTTTGAATCTTCCTTTCTGTTTGTGTTCTCCGGTTTTGTTTTTTTCTTTTTTAAGGTATACGACTCTAAAAAAATGTTATCATTAGTATTATTATTATTTTTATTTATTTAATTATATAAAAAACAACAACAACAATTAAAAAAAAAAAAACATATTAATTATTTTATTGAATTTTAAAAGTATGTTACATATTTCCATCCAAAAGATACAAAAAAAAAAAAAAAAAAGAAAAACAATATTTTCATACATGTTCAAATCAAATGTATAAGAATTATTAATAAATTGTCATGCGTATAAATTCTTCCAATTATATAAAAGAGAATTTTGATTTGTTCTCAGGTTATGTAAAATAGTAAATTTTAGAATAGAATGAGAATGAGAACTGTGCGTTATATGATACAAGAAAAACAAAAAAAATATATACACATAGTTTTTTTCTTTTTATATATATAGCCAAATTAATGTCGTTTTGTATTTAAATAATTGAAATAATTTGGAAATAATGAGACTACGACACAAATTCTAAATAATTTATAAAGGAATTACTGATGATGTTGCCCTGTACCTCTGTTTAATGTTGTTGTTGTTGTTGTCGTTACCTCTAATCAATAGGTGAGATGAGATGAATACTACTATATAAATATAGATACGAGTATTTTATTGTATTGACTTATTTTCAATATTATCACTTTGATATTTATTACATCCAATTCTAAAATGAAATTCATCTCTAATTATGTAATCAAATTAAATTCCATATCTCAAAAAACCTAAGCTTATATAACGTATAGAATGTTTTATATAATATTCTATAATTTTAGATAAAATAAGAGAATATTGGAATAGGAATGGGATCTGTAAATTACCAACAGACCATAAAGTTATTGATAAATAATTTTCATATTAATTTAATTTTCAAATAAAAGGGAATTCTAATCAATAAATTTATTATCTGATTGATAGAGTCTCTTTTTAGGTGTACTATTAATGGTAAAAAAAAAAAAAATATTTATATATAAAATGAAACAAGATATCCTTTTGTATTGTTTATTTATATTTATATTATTATTGATTATAGTATATCTTACATTTATATTAAATTTCTTTAATTCATACCCAATGTAATTCAATTTATTTCCTATCCTAAACGAATAAGGATTCATAATAATCGTATTTATAATTATATATAATAAAATTTTATCATATTATGATGAATGTTGTTGTATCTGTCGCTACATTTCCGTCTTTTACAAAATTATCGTAATAAAAGCATAAAAATTTTCCACATATTTTTTTTTTGTATTATCAATATCAGAAAAATTGCAATAAAAACTGAATAAAATTTTTACCTTGTAATTTCATTTTAAATTGAAAATAAAAACAAGAGGGCGGAACAAAAAAAAAAAATAAATAAATAAATAAATAAATAAATAGAAAACATTGTATGACATGTGAATGCAATTATTTTAAAGCGTACATAATATTTCGATGATTTCCTCCCCAAACTCCCGAAATTAAAGAAAAAAAAAAGTAAAAAAACAAAAAACCGGCGACACATCTGATTAATTGCAATATTACCAGGACGTGTCATCCAGCCTTCCTGCCACCCTGGATGGACCCCGCCACCTCCAGCATCCCGGATAGCCTGGTTATATCCAACCGATCGAAAAAAAAATTACCAATATGCAATACAACGTACGATATTCGCGTTTTTACCTGCCTGAATTTTATCACACGTCTTTTATTGTTTTTTTTTTTTTTTTGTTGTTAAATATTATCTTATAAGAAATTTTAATTATTTATAAAATTATTTTTAAAAATCTACCATTTTTTTTTATTACTATTACATTCAATTAAAAATTTTAAAATCATATCATTAAGACTTTTAATTAAATTTTTATTATTAAAAGTTATTTTAATTTTTCTTTATACCTTAGATTTTCTCAGTATAATTAACAACCATAGATAAAAAAAAAAGATAAAAGAAAAACGATGAAAAAGGGGAAAAGTAAAAATTAGAATTAGGGAAAAGTTTTACAGTAAATCATAGAACTCAGGAAAAACTCTTGATTTTCAATTCCGTCCAAAAGAAAACTAGAAAACTTTAAAAATTAAGAAAGATTTTCAAAGGAAATCGTTGTTTTTTGTTTTGTTTTTGTTTTTTTTTTTGCTTTTATATTTTAAGATGGAAAATAACCAAAAAAGTTTCCTGTCTCACCATTCTCAATGAAAAGATGGAAAAACACTAGAAATTGTTTTTACTTTTCGATAAATAAAATAAAAATCAAAGTAGAATTCAAAGAAAATTATGAATTTTCCAAAGTTTGTTTTTATTTGTAGTAAAAAGGTTTCGGGAAAAGGTTTAAGGGATGGCATTACGAAAGGTCATCAGTGTAATTATTGAAATGATTTTTTCTTTCTTTTCTAAATTTCTTATATGGTAGATATTCTTTTTCGTATTTATCTAAAATTAAAAATTATAAATTAATTGAAAAATTCTATAGAAGAAAATTCAATTCATTCATATTGAATTCGAAAGGTTCCGTTGGGCCCTCCCAAAAAAAACAAAAAGCATGTCCATTCAAAAAGAGTACCTCATTTCTTAATCTTCAAGGAAATGATTTCGTTTTGGACATTCACCTGAGATCTTATCATTGATGGGATGTCAGTGGTTCCAGGTTGTCTTTACGACACCACATGTTCCTTCTAAGTACCGTTCTACGAGAATAAAATTACCAAAACAAAAAAAAAGTATAATATAAAAGTAAAAAACAAAACATCCTTGTTCTTTAGTTTAAGAAAAAAAAAAAATAATAATAAGGTAAATGAACTTCCTTTTAACGGTATTTACTTTTTGAACGGATCAAGTCAATGTTTCGGTCACTGCAGGTAGGTTAGTATCCTTTTACCTTTTTGGTCTCGTCTTAGCCAAAAAAGGGGTTAAAATCGAAAAATTGTGTTTTTTTTTTTTTGCTTTTTTAAAAAGTTTGACCCTTTTCAGAATGAATTTTATCCCCTTTTTACTGGCCTCTCGATTAAGGTAGTCTTATATACCTTAAATTCTAGAAGTACGACAGGACCCCTTTTTATATGGTGGTAGTGGTCGCTTAAAAATACCAAAAATGTTATAAGAGAACAACGACCCGAAAAATCGACCTACCTACCAAGTGGTCATGAGATACGGCGGCGTGTCAAGATACTTTTTGATGCGCACGGCGCTATCCTACCTAACCCAAAGGGTCAACGTTCCACATTGTGCTACTTTTCTCATTGTTTGCAGACCTTTAACAAAACAAGAGACTAACCAGAAAGAAAAAAAAAAACATATATAAATAACTAAACTGAGAAGAAGGGTGACGGATCGGACAACCGGGAAAGGTCCCAAAAAATAAATTACCTTTCGACCATGTGTCCTATATTTCTCATTTTATTTTCGTTTCCCTTTTTATGGATGGTACCCTTTGGTACCTTTTGTTTTATTTTATACCAGACTGAAAGAGATACACAGAAAACACCGTCATGACCTCCTCTAGTCCATTACATACATTCGCTGACCAGAAGAGGGTTAAGCCTAACCAAAAAAAAAAAAAAAAAACGGAACGAGATTTTCTGTAAAGGTACAGAGGTAAATTCCGGTCTCTGGTACATCTACAATAATTCGTAGTGGTGATTTAATCCAAGTGAATAAAAATTGATGTGGTCCTGCTGCATCCGAGTCCAGCTTGCAAGTTCATAACCCTTTCGGTGGCTAGTTTTTTTTTTTTTTTTTATGGTTTTTGATCTTATCCTGCAAGCTGTGCTAAACCCAAGACCCTTTCGTTATTTTAGTTGTCACTTTAGGACACATATCGGTTTGATTGATGTTGTAATAGAGGGCAACCGGACGAAGGTTTTAATCAAAAATATCAAATTGCCGAGATTTTTATACTTATATAAGATTTCCCCTGTTTCTTGTACTAGAAGAAGGGTATTCTATTTTTTTTAGTTTATTTAAAATTTATAAAATCTTTAATAATTGCCAAAAATTAAATTATAATATTTTGAATACAATAAAAGTAGCAATAGAAAAAATATATATATAATCATTAAAAGAAAAAAAATAGAAGACTGGTTGATCCTGATGCGCTTGGACGGATGACCTTTTAGCTCCCTAACCTCCTTTGATCCGTAGGTCGACTAACCTATTGGACTATTGATTAACTGATCGTTAGATTCTCTGACCTACTAACAGCCTAAGCTTTCTGATTACCTGACTGTTGACCATTTGGTCGAGTGACCAAGTCAGTGGTTTGTATGAGAACTCTCGCACATCATGTGAGATTCAATACTGGACGTTAAAAATTCCTATTACACATTCTTAGACCTCTAAATTTTGTAGAAGATCCAAAATAATACTCAATGAAGTTATTTTCTTTCTTTTTTTTTATGAAATGATCATGGTAAAATTAAGACACCTTTTTCGTTTTGTTTTTTTTTTTTTCTTTTTTTTTCATTAATTCCTTACTAAAATTAAAACTTTCTCCCCTATTTTTTGATTTTATATTTTTGTCATTAAACTTTTATCATGTCTTCTATGTCTTTGCAATTTCAAATCGCATGCCACGTGTCAGTCTAAAGGGGATTCCTAATAAAATCGACCATGATGGTCATTAGCACGTCAATATCAGACGTTAACCATATCAGACCGTAGGCTGATGTCTTCAATACCATTTTCTATTTTATCCCTTAAAATTCCGAGTGCGGGAGTGTAATCCTTCAACCCTTAGAAATTAAATGCATTCATTTCCTTCTGTGGTTTATGCTCTATATACACACACGTATATAAGTAATTTTTTTTTCTTTTTTTTTTTTTCTTTGGAGGGATGGTGGTATCTACAATCGTTTTGCTTGTGGTTTAAGACTTTTAAAATGAAAAATCTTCTTCGCCTTTTAATTAAAGACCCATTATGAGAAAAAGTGGGAGACATTGGGACACTACCACCCTATTGAATAAAAGGAAAGGCAAAAAAAAAAAAATAGAAGAAAAAGAAGAAAAACTGAGAAATAAAATTTAATTTTTCCTTTAATAGGAACGTCTGTGACAAAGAAGGACGTAGAAGTATTACCATCGTCTTATAGTACAAATTTTCCTTGATAAAGGGGTTCGAGAGGTTTACGGGGTGAATGGTATAGTGTATAAGGTTTATACAGACAAGTCGACTGGGATTGGAAGAAATGGGCGCTATTACTTACTTATATTTCATTTTACTGATCCCAATGTTACTACAGACTGGTACAATAAACGTGCTGCCGTTTTTAAAGATGATGATGTTCATTCAGTTGCGTAAGGGTCTGTTCGTCCGTAAAAAGGATTGCACCCTTTTAAATTATCAATTAAAAAAGGGAACAGTGAACAAGCAAAAACCTTTCGTTGTTAAGATAAAGATTTTATACAATCAAAAGAAGAGAAAATATACTTTCTCTCCTTTTCGATGGGTACTAGGCATGCTAAAAAATTTTTATAGTAGGATTGGTTTAGAAGGACATCTCCCACCATCTACACAGGAGACATTTTTGATTTCTTCCATCGTTGTCTAGCAGACAACCATCAGTTTGTTTGAATTTATTTATAAAATAGATGAAAAATATACGAAAAAGGTTTCAAAATTTAGATAGAGACTTGAATATGGTAAAAAATAACAATAAAAAAAAAGGGTGAAAAAAAAACAAAAAACCCTTTCTAGTGGGTGGGTATTGGGTGAGAAGACGTTATACCCTTTAAAGGGTGGAAGAAAAAAAAATCTTTTTTTTTTTAATGAGAAAATGGGAAGGAAAAATGATGATTCTTTTTCTTATTATTTTTCATCCCCTTATTGTTGTTTTTTTTTGTTTTTTTGTAATTTTTTTTTATTTTTTACAAAGAGCAAACAGCAGAAAACTTTGTCTCCTCCTTCTTGGGGATTCCTTTGGGTATTTCCATCTTGGGTAATTTCATTCGGGTCGTTGTAGGCTTAAAGATTCCTCCAGAAATTGTCATCCTTTCCTACGGATGTTTGATGAAATAGGGGATGAGGGTTTTTCTTATTTTGCTTCTTTTTCCTTTTCCTTTTTTTTTTGGAAGAACTTTTAGTGTTATATTTCGTAAGGAGGAAAGAAAAGGCAAAAAGGTCACATGATTTGGAGTCAGTATCTTCTTTTATCTCTAAGAAACAAAATAAAACAAGTTAAAAATACTCTAGAGAAAATTTCATTTGTTTTACTTCTTAAGAAGGACATCGTACTATATTTAAAATTTTAATTATGCAAAAAGAATAAAAGAAGAAAAAAAGGAAAAAATCTCATTTCTATTAAGAAATTGAGCTTAAACAAAAATTCTGTAAATTATTTCTCCTTCTTATTGTCTTATTTTATACAAGTACATTTTCTTTTTCTTTTTCTTTCATTTATTACTTGTTGTTGTTGGACCAATTTTGATTTAACCCTTAGAAAAACCCTTTTAAAATTTTTGTGGGGCTTGTATATTTTAACGAATTCAGGCGTCGGTCTTATTTTTGTTTCTTCTCGTTGTTGTTGCTGTTCTTTTTTTTTTCTTTTACTTCTTCTTTTTTGTATTTTGTACGCAGGATGAGTTGAAAGATGGACCGGATGGACCAAAAAAGGGTTATTACGTAGAAATAAAGTAAAGAAACAAAAACCAAGAAAGAAAGAGTGAGCCCTTAAATGATATTTAAATTGTTTTAGGGAAATCATCGATTATGCAGTCAATTAACCACAAGGGATTTTATTTAAACAAAAAAAAAATAAATAAAAAATTGCTTTCTATCAGAAATAATCAATTTTAAAGTAATTTTCACAATTTTGTTTTTTTTTTGTTTTTTTTTTTAACTTACTTATTTAATTTGATGGCAAGGAATTCCTTTTATTTATTTAGGAAATTTTGTTATATTAATTGAATTGAATCATTTTGTTATGTTAGAGAAAATTTGAAATTAAGATGTGGAACCCTTAAGAAATCAATTACGCGTCTATCCGTTCGGTTACATCCGATTTTCTTAGAAATCATACGACATAGAAATTAAAAATTTGGTATAGCATTGGATCTTGGTGATTCGCATTTATGAAATATTTTTATTTTATTTTTAAAAGGGATGAATTTGATGACCCCAATTTTATTTTTATATTTCTAAAGTGTCAGGTACAAATTTGTAAGATTTTAGTACGAAATTCTCATTGCGTGAAACCCTCTAGCGCTTTTGCATTTATTTTTTTTTTATTTTATCTTTTATAGAATTTTGATTACAAAAAATAAGAATTGTAAAATTATTATTTTTATATAAAAGAAAAAAAATTATTACCTTATGAAAAATTAAAATAAAATATAATCGATTATGTTTAACGATAACGATAATTTTTTATTTTCGATTTAAAAATATATTTGAATTTTTATTTAAATTAATTATATATAAAATAAATGCAATAGTATATTTATCTAATTTACCTATTTATATTTAATTAAATTGTAAAATAAAACGCCTTTTTCTTTCTAATACAATTAATATTTTTACAATTTTTTTCTTTATTTAAATTAAATAATAAATTTAATAACAAATATTATAAAAATTCAGTACTTACTTGGAAGAGGGCATATCTTTTAATAGTACTATTAGTACTAATGTTAATACACTTTCTGTAATAAATAATAATAAAAAAAACATGATAAAGAAATTAGTGGAGCATTAAAATTAAAAAAAATATAATATTTAAAATTATAGAGAGAAGAAAAAGAAAAAATTAAAAATAATATAAATTAATAAGAAAGTTAAAAATAAACATCAGCTGTTAGCCCTTATTCTTTTATAAGTCTTTTTGCCTTTTGCGAGGTAACAAATCAGAGAATTTCCATTGCAAGACGGTTAAGGGTAGGAGTTTGAGGAATGGCCAAAAGGCAGGAAGGACTTTAAAGTGTTAAAAACGATGGTGGGGGAGGGGGAGGAGGAATGGGCGTGGTGTGGGGTGACCGGATGAGGTGGGGGTTACGAGGCCTGTGCTAGCCTTAAACTTATTCTGGATGAGAGATAAAATTTAACTTTTGCAAAGAAGAATTCTTCTTCCTGTCTCCCTTATTTCGTTGAACTTTCCTTTAAAATATAATTTCTTTTTCTCAAAGCCATCTACCTCCCTCCCTCATCCCCCTGTCCTTAACCCCAACATCTCCCCAATTTCTTCAACAAATTTTCCTTACTTTCAATTGCCTTAACTTTGAGACGAGCGCGTGGGCTCATCTTTTTCACCATTCGCGTCTTAATATCATTTCTCTTTATTCTTCTTAAAATTTTATTTCTTTTTTTTGTTTTTTTTTTTCTTGTTTTATTTTTCTTCGAATGAGATTACTTTCTTTCATTTTCTTGAGATTTGAAGAAATTTTATTTTGATTTTTATTTTGATTTTTTGCAAGAAAGGGCGAAAGGATAACGCCAGAAATCTCAAAAACAAAAAGAAAAAAAAATACAAATTAATAAAACGAGCCAAAAGTTGTTTGTTCCGTCTTTTTAGTGGACTGATATTTCTCTCAAAGACACAAAAGCCACAACAAAAACGTGTTGAACCGTGAAACTTTGTATTTTTTGATTTGATTTTATTGTACAGAGAATCTCATCTTATTTTCATTACATTTTTGTTGTTGTTTGTTTTTTCTTTTTTAATTTTTTCTAATGGATTCTTTAACTTTTGAGATTATGTACCATCTTAGTCCCCCCTAATGTAAAAAAATAAAATAAAATAAAACAAAAACTCAAAAATGAGGAGAAATATTAAAAAGAGTTTTGATTTTACAAATTTAAGAAGAAAATTATAAATTAAAAGCACAAACAAAACAAAAAAATCATACACACACACACAGACGTAATAATAAACCATTAAAAATCGTTAGTTTGAATCAATAATTAAGAAAATTTTAAATCAACTTTAAAATTATTTAATATTTAAAAAATTTAGATAATAAATTCAATTACCTTACTGGAAAATGTATTAACGGTAATGTTAATTAAAATCCAGATTATAATTCAGATAGAGATACTTTAAAAAATTAATAATAAAACACTATTTAAAAAAAAAAAAAAAGAAATTTTTTAAAATCACAATAAATTCAAAAATAGTGTAAAATTGATTTAAAACAAAAAATAAAATAAAATAAAACAGAACACTGACATCCTGCGGATTGTAGGTCTAAATAATTTCTGATTATCTCAATTGCCCAGGTAATTTACAGAAGGTACCTGAAGATATCCAGGCATAGGTAGAATGTAAAAATTTGCATATTTCTATTGTATAACCGGCACAGGGCATTTATTTCATTTTTTTTGTCAGCACTGTTGTCCACGTGAAATAATAGGTAAAAATTTGGTGATGGCTAACGTAGGATAGCCGGAAGACCATCTGTAAATCCTTTGATCATCTGAAGGGGGCAAGAATTCAAACGAGATTTTCATTTGGATGGATGAGGGTCTAGTCAACGGACAAGGGGATGATATAAAAATAGAACTATACCAAAAAACAAAAAACAAAAACCGAAAGAAAAAAAAAATATTACAACACTGTGACAATCCTTTCGAAAATCTGTACGAAAGAAAACCTATACCTTAGGTAGTGTATTCGAGATGGAAAGGGTTAAAGGACACTATACCGCGAATATCTGTGCTGTTGGCCGGTAGGTTAACTGTAATGATGCAGGTAGAAAAGGGTTAGGGTGATTCCGTACACTGCCCTTAGAATCAATTATATGTGACCTTTTTTTTTACATTGTAGAACGGATTGCTTAATTAAAATTGCAGACCCTCGATTAAAACAGTCACGATCATGATTCAAATTTAGATCTAGATCAAAATAACGACTATTTTTTAATTTAAAATAAAAGAAAAAAAAATATTTACACTTTAAGATTAAAAATTAAAATTTTATGTTAAATAATATTAGAAGTTTTAATAAGTTTAACGTTATTTTAATATTTTTTATATTTTTATTTTTTTTTTACATCTAGGTAAATCTTGAAGTCTGTAAAAAGATTGGTAAGTGGTTCTTTTATTTATTTTAAATTAATACAATTAAAAAGAGTAAAAAATTCTTATTGGACTACTTGAAGACTTGTAAAACCCAAGGTGATTTTTTATAATTAGACTAAGGAATAGGAAAACGTTTGTTTTTTTTTTCTTTTCGTTTATATGTTCGAAAAATAGTTAATCTATTGCGATTAATTAAAAGAGAAACGTTTTTTATGGTATATAAAAGTATACGTGTGAAATCTTGTACCAATCAATATTATGAATAATTAAAATTGCCTATAAAGTTTTTATAATTTTTTCTTTTTATTGCATTCAATTTGTAATAACAATTGAATTTTATTTTGTTATTGTTTTTTTTTTTTTTTGTGAATGCATATTAATTAATCTAAAGTCGTATATATTCATAATTTTTTAATTGTTTCATACCATTGTATATTATCACGAAATTTTATAAATTTTACATATTTACAATTTATACTGATTTTAATCGTATGATAACCAACAAAATGGAAAATTCGCCCATACCTGGTATACCTTGTACACCTGTATCATTATCGTTGTCGTCCTGTCAATGTTCATTCATTCTTTGAATATTTGGTTTGGTTTGGTCATTGGAAAATTTCTCGTGGCATAAATAAATTTGTGGAAAAGGATACAAATGATAGTGGTGTTTTGAGGATTAACAGGGGATTCATATATTGACAAAATTAGGTGTACACATTTCAATTTCAAATTGCCATATTTTGATAGAATATAAATCCTATACAACTTGGTAAATGAATTTTCAGAATGTCTATCATTTTAATTTTCTTTTATTTTGTATCTATCACAATATTCAAATAAATAATATTGTTAATTATATCCTCTAAATTTTTCATATATGAAAGTAATTAATTAGAAAATCAAAATAGAAATATATTAATAATTCATAATTATGAATATACAATTTTTCATTATAAAAAATACTAGTAAAATTTCAAATAATAGACTTGATCATAATAATTAACATGAATATAAGTATATTTATTATTTAAATATAATTTTACTGTATTATTCCGATAAAACGCATTATTTTACATACGTACGTTTAAATCTTTTTCTATAGGTAAATTTTATACGCCATATAAAAAAGTTCCTGATTAAACGCACGCACGTGGAAATTTCACATTTTATTTCCTTTTAAATTTTTTATGAACCCTTTCCCCAATCCTTTCCCAATTTTTTGGCCAGTAATCCTACACTCAAACTGACACGACCCGTCATGATTATTTTATTCGGAAAAGTCTGAACTGATAATGATTAACAAAAAAATAAAATAAAATAAAATAATAAATAAAATTACACGACATGCATGAAAATTATTCTCTTAAAATTTACAAATTGTCAATAAACTTAATAAATTATCTTTTACTTAAAAAAAAAAAGATATGTATTAACAAATAAATTAAGTATACGAAAAAATCTATACGAAATATTTGAAAAAATAAATTAATAAATTTGATAGTTAAATAAAAATAAAATAACAAAATAAAATCTCCACTAAAACTTTAAAATTTTTCTTAAAATTTTCCAAAGATTGGAAAGATAAATTATTAATTCTTAACTAATAAGATTTCCTCTTAAGGAAGTTCATTAAAATCAAGAACAATTTTTTTTTAAGTAATAAATTTAAGACCAAATTTGTGTATAAGATATTTTTTTTTTTCGAGCAAATGTAAGTATATATCAAAAATTTTGTATAAATAATTCTTGAAGAATTTATTATTTTCTTAAATTCTAAATAAAATTTCATTAGGCGCCCATAAAACAGACGTGTATAAACGTTTTATTTGTATGTGTGTATGTTGGAACGTAATTATGTCTCCAGAAAAGGAGTGCAGGGTATTTTATCATTTTTCATCCAAGGACCCAAATTACCCTGAAATAGCAGAACACAAAAGGGCTGCAAATCCAACATTAATTTCAAGTAATCACATTTGATAAAAACCAAGACAAACACCTCACTTTTGGCCCTTAACACCCTTTTCTTCTCCTTTTTCTTAATTAAACTTTAAAGATGAATTGTAAGAATTTTATTTACTACTTATATTATTTTTTTGTTTTGTTTTGTTTATTATGTTTAGTATAGTTTTTTTTCATTTTAATTGTTATTTTATATCTTAAAAAAGGTTTTTATTTTAATCTTATTTTATATGATTTGTTTTTAATTTAAAAACATAAAGAGGAAATGTATTGTTGGAACACATTTTATACCACCCCTGTCCCCCCACCACCTCTTCACCATTATTTCACCCTCATTCTCTTCTATAGTATTTTAAATATTTTCAAAAGCAAAATTTTCTCACCCGAGTGCCGGGTCTTGTGCCCCTTGTCCTTTTTGTGGTAATAATTTTTAATAAAGCGTTGAACATTTATTACCATCACTCCCCCGCCCGTCCCCCTCAACACCCATCTTCATTCCACCCTATGAATTCTCGCGAACGTTATAGTCCCAAAAAAGGACGAATAAGAAGAAGAACAGAAGGCGTGCGAACAGCGTGTTAAGAAAAATATTAAGGAAGTACTCCAAAAAAAAAAAAACAAAAATCCGAATTAATAATGAAAAAAGGGTTTTCATGTGGTATGGAGGCTCTTTCGGCTCACCCTGTTAAAGGAAGGAATTGTATCCCCCTTTCTCGGTAAAGTCTTATGCGGGCAATGATATGAAGTACTGCAGTGTCCTCTGCTAGGGATGATTTCGGTGTGTGTAAAAGGCTCGTCAGATCCTGAAAGAATTTTATAAGAAATAGAAAAGCCGAAGAGTGAAATAAAATCTTAAGTAGGTAACACCTTGGCCAGGTTAAGGAATCTACGGAAAAAACGGTCAATAGTGGGTTAATGCAAAAAAAAAAAAAAGAAAAAAAAGAGGTATAATATCGTAATGAGACTTTTATCCAGATTTAAGATCGTTAGAAGTAAAGGACATGACTGGCTCCTCCTACTCCTTAGGTTCATGCCCCTATAGTCTTTTTGCACCCCCAGATTGCACGTGTGCAGTCATCGAATGCGTGAAAAAGTGGGACAAAAGGGTAAACTGGCCGCCATATGTCTCGGACAGACCCTTTTTTTCCCTCTTTTTCCTTTTCCAGTCTATCCTGATGTCGTGCCGAACGAATCAGCGTCCTCCTACCTTCCTGCCTTCCTGTGTGTATGGTATTGTTTTTTTTTTTTTTTGTTTTTTTTTTTTCTCGACAACTCCTACGAGTAATCCTCCTCCAATAGACCTGAATAGGGATTCTTTTTGTGTACCAACCCCTTAATAATTGCTTAGATGGCTCTACCCACCACCACCACTTCTGTCACATGTGGTTCAACCCTTTTATAGGATGGGTAATTTTATGATGAAAAAAAATTAGGTAATCACATATGGCACACGTTTACCTTTACGTTTTGTCGTAATTGTCCCTTTCCTTTACTATAATTAACCTTTTTGTAATTATAAAATTCATGGACACTGAAAACATTTACACTCTATGAAATATTCACTCGACAGGGACAGAGCCAAAAAAAAAAAACACATAAAAAAAAACATTTTTTACATAATTCCGTTGTTAATTGTAAAACATTAAAATTCCCTAGAATTCCCATCAAATTCACACCTCCCGGTAGATCCTGTGTATCCACCCCCCCCCCCCCCCCCCCCCCCCCCCCCCCCCCCCCCCCCCCCCCCCCCCCCCCCCCCCCCCCCCCCCTCCAGCCCTATAGGCTGTGTATAATAAGTAGGCGTTTCTCTATTTATGGAAGTGCTTAAAAAATAAAATTAAATATCAAAAACAACGATTAAACCACCGAATTCAGGTGGAGAGACTATACCATCATGTGGATATTCTGGAAAAATTGTGGTCAGGACAACATATTTACAGAATTTCGAGTATCTCATGTCCAGGAACGGATTATGTGACCATGGGATAGGCTTTGGTAGTTCCCGACCAGGTTCCCGTGGGATTTTGTTTGCTTAAAACGACAGATACATCAGCAAAATCCCAAATCATTTTTATTTATTCACTGTTTTTATTTATTTTTATTATTATTATAATTTTCATTTTATTTATTTTATTTTGTTTTTTTTTTTTTTTTTGGTTTTTCTATTTGATTAACACCAATTTGTTCACATCTCAGGTTTTTCGAATTTTCACAGACTCTATCAAAGGGTTAATAATTGGATCAATTGTTTTGGTGACAATGATGTTTTTTTTTTTACAAATTTATCCCGCGCCCCATTCACCCCTATACTGTGTTTTTGTTTTTTTTTTCTTGTTCTGTCGTTTTTGATTGTTTAATGGCTAAATAATTTTTTGTAATATCCGGATAATTATTGTACCAGAAAATAAAAAAAAAAACATTTATAGGCAAGTTGATATGATAAAAATAAAAACGCAACACAAAATGATTGATTTGAGATTTAATGATCGCATTATTAAGTTAATTATATCATTTTTGTAAAAAATTATTACAAATTTTGAAAAAAAAAATTACTAGATAAATTCCAAATTAAATTATTGTTTTTTTTTTAATAGACGTCTGTTTGATTTTAATTGTGATTATGAACGATAATAACAAAATTAATAATTAAAGACATTTTCTAGAAATAAAATTTAATAATTTTTTAACACGAGTAAAACAAACTGAAAAACAAAAAAAAAATAGAAAAAATGAGCCTCTAAAATTAAAAATAAAACTCTTTTAAGTAATCTTAATAAAATTTTATATCTTTATGTATTTTTTATTTTATAAAAGTATTTTTATCTATGATTCTTGCTTAAGTAAAGTTTCAAACAAACAAAAAAAAGGTTTGAGTAGGACTTGTTTATAAATGAAGAGTATTAAAATTGTTTTAAACTACTTTTTTCGAAAGGGTAAATTTATCCCGGCCTCTTTTTTAATTCAATTTTTTTTTTTTGTTTTGTGAAATCGAATTAAATATAAATATTTTTAATATTAGTAAAATTATAAAAATTATTTATATTTAGAGGTATAAAACAAAACCAAGAAATTTACTTGTTTTGTTTTGTTTTCTTTTTGAATTCCCTAAATTTGAATTAATCTTTAAGAGCAAATAAAAACTATGCTTTTCTTTTTCGTTTAAAATTTTTTATTATTATATTTTTACAGATAAAGAATTAGTAAAGAATATATATATATATATATATATTTTTATTTTATTTTATTTTATTTTATTTTATAAATTTTCCAGTTCGAAATGTATCCAAAGAGATAGTTCATCTGCTTCCTTAGTCCTCTTGTTAAGTACGTACTCTACGTGTCGGCCGGTACAGCGTCACTTTAATTTAAAAAAAAAAACATATGTACATATATAAATACAGATTTGTATTAAATTAATGAATTAAGATTAAAAAATAAACGTTTTTCAAAAAAAAAAAAAAAGCAAAAAAAAAATTAAATGATATATGGGATAATTTTTGAAATCGGACACACGGCGTTCTTTTTTTTTTAATGCAATTTAAAAATACCGACGTTAATTAAATTTACGTTCAAGATAAAACAAAATAACAAAAAAAGAACAGACTAGAATAAATTTTACGAAAAGTCACGAAAATAATTAAAAATTATTTTTTCCTTTTGAATATAAATTCATCTCTATTTTTATTTAAATAAATTGTAAATATAACTCCTTTTTTTTGTTCTTTTTCTTGAATAATTAAATATACCTCTTTTTTTCGAAATATATTTAATTAGTCCCAAACAAGTTTTATGTTATTAAATTGAAATTGAACAAAAAAAAACAGGTATTAGTTTTGTGTTAATAATTCGAAAAAAAAGCAGAAATTCTTTAGAAATGATTTAAAATTCGCTAATAATATTACGAAATATATTCCAAGTGTTTTCAAATTAAATCATAATTTATGTTTGAAAATTAATTAAAACTAAATAAAATTTTATTACACTTTACTTTTTTTGATTTTCCCGAAAAATTCAATATCAATAAATTTATAAAAATTTAATTCACAGAAGAATAAAACATAAACGAAAATGATTTTATATAAATTAATTGATTTGGTATTTTTATTTTTATTTAATACACAAAAATCACTTTGGATTTATCACAAAATATTTTGATAACAAAATTTTATTTACTTATAAAAAAAAGAAAAAGAAACCTTTTTTTTTAAATCAGATACTTTCCCACCAGGCTACCATTCAAGAATTCTTTCACATTATTTATTATTATTATTATTAATAATATTTACGAAATATGCGATGATAATGGAGCAAGGGGATGGATTCAAAACTATTACTTGACCAAAAATGCTTCTATCTCAATTATTTTAATAGATTTATGGAGGCTAAAATGAAGATAAAACGTCGATTGTTAGGATTAAAAATTAATTCCGCGAATAAATTTTATCACACTATCACTAAAAGATTACCAAGTGCTTTAGAGTTTTAATACCGCAAATTATTAAACTATTCCTTTAATTAGTTTCTATTTTAAATCGCGTCAAGTTACTAGAGATAAAAAAAAAGATAGATAAACAAGAATAGAAAAAAAACAACAACAACAACAACGAGCACGATTGAATGTTTTTATTTAAATAATTTATTTATTTATTAATTTTTAAAGATGGAAATTCATAGTCACACAAATTAGATGAAACTTGATAAAAAAAAATTAAAATAAAATAAAATAAAATAAAATAAAATAGGTATGCGAAAATGTTTATTTTAACTAACTCGAAACTATGTCTCTATCTGTCCGAAGTGCCTACCTCACTATGAATAGACCCAAATTCCTAAGGGACACCGGGAGAAGACATCATCAGGACCACTAGTCCTAACATCAATCCGGGTTATAGAGTAAAACAAAATGAATGGAGGGAAAAACATAAGAAGAAGAATATGAAAATGAATTCCCTATTTTGTATGATGTCCTTCCTCTTCTATTTCTTCCTTGGTCCTGATTCCTGGAGACCAAAAGGTTCATAGTAGTGTGTATAAATATAAGGGATCATTTCAAAATAGGGAAAATTGAGTACCTTCCCGTGGCTAGAGATTTTATTCTATATATAATAAAAGGGGACATGCGTTTCCTGTAGGAACATGCAGAGAGAGAGAAAAGCTTACAAAGGGGACGACTATGAAATGGGTCTTTCCCTAACATTCCAAAAAAGCCTTTGTATCCCTGGTCCTGTAGGAATTACCAACACCATCTGGTGTTGAATAGCAAATGTATAAAAGTGCTTTCGGACTATATCATTCCCGAAAATGGGTGTGTTTAAATCCCTAAAGAAAAAAAAAACAAAAAAATACGAAAGAAAAAAATACCCAACGAGCCAATAAGGGAAAAAAATTCCCTTTAGATTACTTAACTAACCCACCTTACATCAAACAAGAAGAAAAATTCTTATTCCTGTTTTTTGGGTGTCACCATCCAGACCTGGATGCAATCCAGAAAAAAATATAAAATAAAATATAAAATATAAAAACTAAAAGCAGATGCCATAAAACGTTTATGTAAAAACAAAAAAAAAAAAACAACCACCAGCAAACTCCTGAACGCCTGGGATATAATGCAGAAAATTATCTCAGTGAATTTGAGTCATCCCAACCATCCCAAAGATTCCAGGTATTCGGGAATCGTGTCCTCCGGGTGAGTCATTTAAATTTTCGGGATTAGGCGTAATTTGTTTGTATTACACCTTAATAACCGGCCAGTTACCTTCGAATTTGTTCCCAATTTTGTTTTTTTTTTTTTGGTGTTTTTTTTTCATCCTCATCCCCTTGATGTTCGCGTGCCGTGTACTTCCTGGTCCTGTGGGATCCACAAGCGAGAAGATGTAACCCTTGTGTTTTGATATAGACCACATATAATTTTTTTTATATTTATTTTTTTTTTTATATCGTCTCGCTTTTTGTCTTGTTACCCTGGTTTTTTCCTGGGGACAGGAATTTCACCCCTAACAACCCCAGGCTAATTATAAAGGAACTCCAGACGATGCGGTTTAGAAGAAAAAAAAACTGATATAAAAAAAGGGGTTTTGTCGTTGTTGTTGTTGTTTTTTTTTTTTTTTTGGTAAACGGTCACGAGAGACACAAAAATGTCGAGGTAATGGGCTTAATGGGTTTAATGGACCCATTATATCCTATTAGGAAACAATTGAATCAGACTAATAATTTTTTTTTTCTCACATTTTTCACCCCTGGACTTTTATTTTTTATTATGATGCTTTTTCTTTTTTTGGGATGGTGCAATTTTTGGAGATTATTTTCAAAGAATTGATTGCGTGTCTTGCAAGAAGATAGATCAGAACTGAATTATAACTTCTTTTTTTTTTTTAAAAAAAAAGAAAAAAACAAAATATTTTAATTTACACGGTTGGGATGTATTCAATCTCGCAGGTAATTCTTAATTTATTACGAAGATGTTTTTTTTATTTATTTATTACTATTTAATTAATACTGGCTATGAGTTCTTATTGGTTCTTAGTGGTTTTATTTAAACTCTCTTGTTTTTTTTTTTTAATTTCAAGAGAAGAAAAATGGAAGTCTGTCTGTCTGTTATTTTGTGTTAATTTTTTCTCTTTTTTTCTTTGGTTTTAGCCATGGTCCTGAAATGAACTGTGAAAATGCATTCTATTGGATGAATGGGCATTAAGGTTCCGCCATATTATTTTTATTTTATTTTTTATTTTTTTGTCCCATCCGAAATCACCAATTTCTAAAGGACAAAAGATACGTACAAGCACATACACCACACACGCTAGCATATCCTACTAATTCGAGTTTTTGTTCATTGAAGTAGAAAAATATTTCCACTTTTCACAATACGAGCATGGCAACCTATCCCCCATGCGATCAATGGGGTAAATGTAGGTTTTTACTAGAGAACCCTCCGACAACCTCTAGAAACTATCCTCTAACTTTCTTTCAACCTTCAACCATGTTGGATTTCTCCTTTCGCCGATCCCCGAACCCTTTAGCCACCCCCCGCGGCTTGCATACAAACGCCATCAAAGGCTTTAAACTAAATTTAAAAAAACGAAAACAAAAAAAAAAAGGAGGGAATGAAGGGGTAAAAAAAAAAGAATCATATCCAGGAAAGAAGAGAAAAGAGGGTAGATATAAAAAGGAATTAAAGTTGGAATAGAGTATTTGCTAGCCCCCGATTTCCACCTCCTTCCTTTCCACCTTACCCCCTTTCTCCCCTTATCCAGTAGTGTGATAAGCGAGTTCCTTTTAGTTTGTCGAGTTTGTGTATATTTTTGCAACTATCCCGACTTCTAGATCCTATACCTACTTTTTAGTTGCCCACTATAGGGATTCTATCCTAGCTATGCTACAATACCACTAGGCCACTATAGACCGACACACCTATTACCATTTACCCAATTGTTGGCTCCTTTGCAAACCCCCGGACACCCGGACACCACCCCCATCACCCCCGAAATCCCTTCTAGTTCTAGGCAACCGTTCAAGCACAAGTGCGATAATCTCCACTATAAAGGAAAAATGTATATAATAAAAATAAATGCGGGAAAAGTGGTGTAAAAAAAAAGCGCAAAAAAAAAACGAAAACGGGAAGACGGGAATACTTTAGGGTGCTTTTCCCAGTTTTCTACAACCCTCTCGTCGTCGTCGTCGTCGTCGTCGTCCTCTTATCCTTCGTCCCCATCATTTGCATCGTATCCTTCGAAGTCCTCCTATCCCAGCTTAGCCATCCTAGTCGTCGTCCTGGTCGTCGTCGTCCTGGTTGTCCTTATTCTCACCGTCATAACGCCCCCCGCCATATGCGGCGGGCAAAATGCGCGCTTTAGTCCTTTCGTTGTCCTTAGGAATAAGTCCGCCGTTTATCCGTGCGCTTCTCCTAGAAAAGGTGGGTGGGATAGAGATACGAAGGACATTGCTATTTCTGATTGGTCGAGAAAAAGGTCAGACAAAAAAAAAAAAATATATAAAGACATATATATAGACGGTGGGCGGGTGGCCGAGGGGCTCGAGGGGATGGATGGGAGTGGGTTGATAGGAGTTTGTATCCGCTGCTTCGTTTGCCCCTAGGTGACTGCTCAACTTCTCCAATTTTTCGTGAGAACGATAAAGGTGATGGTGGTGGTCGTCGTGGTGGTTATGGGCGACTAGGGTGACTTAGGCTAGCCTCCTTAGAGGTCTCTCCTACGATTGTATAGAACTTCTGGTGAGTCCCGGTACCGGGGGTCCTTATCGTTGTCGTTGTCGTTTTCGCCATTCTAGCCACATTTCTATCGCTATCACCAGCGACGTCGTTCATTGTCCTCATTCAGTGAGTCTCTACAGTTCCATAGTACATATTTCTATATCATATATAAAATTTCTTCTTTTTTTTTCTATACTATCCTTTCTGTTTTTTTTTTTTTATCTAAAAGTGATAAGCTCACAAGACACCTCTTATATCCATCTCTCTTTTTTCCATTGAATAACAAAAAACAAACAAACAATTTTAAAAATACTACGAAATTTATGGATTATGCTATTCTGTAATAATTTAAAAATTTTAATCTTCGTACTATTCCTTTCAAAAAATATTTCTAATTAAAGTCTTGGTATAAAAAAAAACGAAATGAAAACTAAATTAACACACTTTTTAAAATCATATGTAGCCTTTTAAATAAACGTAGACCAAAAAAAAAAAAACCTTTAAAAAGGTACTGATAAAAAAAAAATTCTATACATATAATAAAAATTTTAATTGTAAAAATTATAATTATAATGTTGTTTTTAATTTTAATATTCTAATTTATAAATTTCTTTTTATTATTTAATTAATTTTATTAACGCTTGATTTCATTTATATGCAATTAATTAAAAAATAATAAAAATAAATTACAGTCTCTAAATAAATATTGTGTCTCTAATTATAAAATAAAAATTGCAGTCGTCATGAAAAAAATAAAACCTTAATTTAATTTTATCCTTTATGTATTACTTTTATTTTGAAAAATAAATATTTTTAATTTAGAACTTTGAAAAAATAAAAAAATAAAAATAAGGTTAAAAATATGAGTCTTTTCCTTTCTCTAAAAAAAAAAACAAACAAACAGAATTTTATTCTACTACTAGAAAAGCAATAATTCCGAGATATAAAAGAAAAAACTAAGACTAAATTATTTTTTTTTATCCAATCTTTAATTATGGATTATAATTCATGTTAAAAAATAAATTGTCTTTAAAAAAAAAAAGAAAAATTAAATGCCCTTTTGCAGGTTTAACTTGCAAGAAGAGCCGATATACGCAAAATAAAAATTAAAAAAAAAGCAAATAAAATAAAATAAAAAAAATTCTGATAATTTATTGCTACGAAGAAGGCAGAAGAGCCTCACTCCACTTTTCGTACACCTGATATTATCTCGTGAAATCACGTAAACACACATTACGCCCAGGTGTGTTACGGCAGCACTGTTGCTGCTGCTGTTGTGCCTTTTGGGACCTTATTTCCGCACTTTTCTTTGGTACCGGTGCTTCAGGTATAAAGACCCTCACCTGAATGTCAGTTGGTTTAAAAAGGGCTGAGGATCGACTTTAGGCCACAAATATTTTACAAAAGAGTAATGGCAGAAAAAAAAAACAAAAAACAAAAAAACAAAACAAAAAAAAAACATGTGATAAAGAACAATTTTCACAGGTGTGAGATGCATTCCTTTTTATCAGGTAATAAAAATTCCCAAATATGACTAATTGTGGTGTAATGATGAGATAATACTTTTGAACAATTGATCCCCAATCGCAATTGAAGATCTTATTTTTATTTTATTTTATTTTTTCCTCTTTTAATTTTATATTATGATAGTCCTCTAGGGCTTTTAAGAAAAGGTGAAGAAATGTATAATTTACATAATTGTTAACCGACAGGTGGTATCTTTTAAAATATCCGGGATATGTTTCTTCTAATTTCGAGGTTTTATTTGTATTTTTTTTTTCTTTTAAATTCTTTAAGTGTATTCGTTGAAAGTGTGTAGTAAAATATTTTAAAAATATTATTATTATTTATTTATTTAATTTATTATTATTATTTTTTTTTTTTGTGGTTTTGATATACCAGCGAAAATTGACTGAGAATTCGAAAGTCCATCTGTTTCCTTTAAATTAAAATTTCAAATTGTAGAGCATTTAACGTCGCGGTAATGAAAAAAAAACAAAAATAAGCAACAGAAAAATTGGTTAATCAAAAATTAAAATAAAAGAAGATACATGTGATGAATCTATAAAAAAAAAAAAACAGGAATAAAAGTTTCCAGTACGGGTAACCATCAATTTGCGGGTAAACAGATTTCGACGGGAACTCACAAAAAACAAGATCCAGATCCCTGTGAACGTGGGGCGACTGGTCAGCCGGTGTGGAGCTCTTCTAAAAGACCAGGGGAGAATAAACGAGGATTCGAAAAAAAACTAAACCAAAAAAAAAAAAACAAGCGGAGAAAAATGATACCCATCCCGAGGGAATTTTTATTTTATTTCATTTTTTTTTTTATTTTTGGAACAAAAAGTGACGATTAGGTCAATTATTGCTGGCACTTACATCCCATTCTTGTTCGGAAACCAATTAGCTCCTGTATTGGCTAGCCGCGACCAGACCTCAGCCGCTACGTGTGTTTTTTTTGTTGTTTTGTTCTCTCTAGTATTTAGGGAGACCGCTGTCGTACTCCAGGATGCCCACCACAAGAGGAATCAAACCTTGTGGTGTTCCTCCGGTGTCCCACCAAGGTCCGAGAGTGGCCATAGTAGCCTAAGCGAGCAGCTGAAGTCTCTTCCCCATAAAATTCAGGAAGAGCAATAAAAAAAAAAACAACAACGAAAAAACAAAAAAAAAAAAAGGTTAACGAATGGAGTATGATACCCAAAGGGTCAAGCTGCCGTTGGTGCTGTTGACCGAACCATATGTGATGATGTGAGTACACGCTTTTGGGGGCAGTGTACGCGTGCATATGGCCAATGGGAAACTCAAGAGGAACCCGAAAAGGAACCAGGAAGAAGTGCTCGGGAAACAGGAAGAGCACTTCGAGCCTGGACGAGGCCTCATTCCATGTTACACATGTGGAGAGTTACAAATAAACAATCAAAGAGTTGTGTAAATCCCGTATAACGGTCATTTAATGTTTTTTTGTCTTGCATTATCTTCTGTAGTTTTTTTTTTTTTTTGTTTGGCTACCTTTCGGGACACACAACTGGACCTGGCGGCTAGCCTTCTGACTCTGGACCTGTAATCGGTGTTCCTGTGGACATAGGTGCAGTGTGGCGGATACAACGACCGCCGACCGTAACCACAGGGAACTGGGAACAGATTTTCAGCTTCCTTTTTTTTCCTGGGTTGTTGTCCAATCTCCTCCTTTTGTTTTTTGTTGGTTGTTTTAATTTTGGCCACGCTATGTCCCTAATGGAGCGTGGGAATTTTCGTGTATAGCTATCAAAACAGGACTTGTTTGCGGTAGCATCAGGCCAGGTGCTTAAATCTTTGTCACCGATTTGACTTGAGGTGATTTTGTGGGATTTTCATTCAAATACGTACTAAATAAAAAAAAAAAACCAAAATAAAATGACAAAAAAAAACTTCCTGTTAGATCAGGTAATAAAACTTCGAAATATGTTCAATAATATGATAATACATTTGTAACGGTTAAATTCCGTGATGATATTAAACATTAAACATATGGTAGTCCTATTAAAATTGTTTTTTTTTCTCTTTTACTTCTTATATCCACGTGTATTCGTAGATTTCTTTTCAAGATTAAGATTAAGATTCTTAATTATAAAATTAACATAATTTTTCTGTTTTTTTTTTTTGTTCTATTCTGAAAACATTTACCGACTTTTTATATAAAATAAAATTATTAAAAAAAAAATACTTGTTTAACATGAGAATTTTATTTAAACCTTTCCCTCACCGATTTGATCAAATTTATTCCGGTTTAATATTCTAATGGACATAGAAGCATTAAATTGAATTATATCGTCTTGACAACACCCTTCTTTGAAATAGTACTTGAAATAATCAATTTCTCAAAGTCAATAAAAAACAAAAAAAAAAAAACAATATAACCAAAAACCAAAATTTACAGTACTAGATGAAAATGTTCATACAATTTATTTTTAAATTATCTGGAAGGGTAAAAATGATTTAATAGAATGGTATAGGGTTTAATTAAGGAAGATAAAATATCTAAATAAATCTACTTCCTCTTAGAAATCATTAAAAAAAAACAAAAAAAAAGAAAAAACAAAAAGAAATATACTGATTTTGTGTTATTTTTAAGTCGGACCAAAAAGACGTCCATGCCGCCGCAAAAACACCCGCAACGAAAAAGGGTTAAGAAATATTTCCCTTTTTTGTAAAGGGGTGGGACAATAGGGTGTATTTATTTTACTCGACTGCATGACTATAAAATGAAACGCACCAAGAACAAGCTAAGGGTGGACGATGGGGTGTAAGGGGGCGGGCTGGTCGGATATGGTAAAA
>MNCL01000247.1:0-144337 GCA_001932985.1 Proctacanthus coquilletti
TGGAGTACATCTGACAGATTTACCTCAATAGTTGTGAGCGGCTTACGTAATTTAATTCGTACGAGACAAAGGACTTCTCGAATCAAAGCAGCACTAATAAACTACTTCATCGCCAGACGTTTTTTAATGGATGATAGCGATTTCAAAAGATAAAACTCTAAATTTTGAAAAAATTTCCAAGTACCTGATTTAAAGCTCAGCCAGATAAAACGATTAGACATTTTTCACAGACACCCTACTTTCAAGTTTTTCGAATAATTAGCAGAAATGTTTCATCTGTGTAAATTTTGTGCATATTTTCTATGAAAAGCGTTTCGCCAAATGAATAGATCCGGGGCAAAATTTACCATATTTCACATTTGTGCCAACTATGAGAGAAAAAAGTTTTTGTTCCTGTGTAAAAGTGCAACCGAATATGGTAGTAATTTTCTAAACATGAATTTGTATTTTCACAATTTTCCTCTACCTTATAATGCAATTTTCAAAACCGCAAAACAGAAAACTTTTACCCAACCTAAATTGGATTTTTTTTATCACTGTTGAAATTGCAGTTGGAAAGTTTCGCAGCCAGCTTTCCCTTTCCAATCTGTTATTCTGTTATTTATAGGTGTACTTAGCTTTCCACGGCACAGGCACCGCCTGTACTCTAGACCAACATTTTCCTTGTTGCATGCAAATCTGCTTCTGCAGCGGTATGCTGGTACAGGTGGAATAATATTTCAGTATAAATAAATTATTTACATCGTATGTAAAACATGCAATTACACACGCCATACTTGTAAAAATATAAAAAATGCTAAATAAAATTTCCTTAAACATATTTTTGTTTCACTTGATTCTGCATATGAAGTGATTTTTTCAACGCTTCACTCTTTGTAAACTTTAAGTTATACCCTCTTTAAATTAAATAAATGAATAATTAAATGTTGCAACAGTCCATTTTCGGATATGTGAATACATTTATATCGAGTTAAAACTTTATTTTTCATAGTGCTGAGCTGATTTCTATTGCCCATTAAAAGCTACAGTTTTAAGCACATATAAAGGTACCCACCATCAATTAAACGGACAAAATAACTTCGGAAAACGATATATGTCTAAAAATGTGAGTTTCTAAAAATTAATGAAATTTAATTAGTTAATAGTTCGTTAATAAAGCCCGTTGATTATCGTTTTATCATAGAGCATATTTTATCTATTAAAGCATATTTCAGAATACGAATTAAACCGATTTATTCATATGAAAAACTATTCACATAGCACATAAACGAAGTAATCAATAACCAAACGGATTTGCACTGAAATAAATTAGTTTATCTTCCGCCACGTAATTATGGCGCAATCACAATATAATTAACACACTTCCTCAGTAAATTAGTTTCCTTCTGGTTTGAACTGCCTGAATGAATCTTATGCAGCCACAGGTATAATATTTCTCTGAGCTCAAAGTTAGGTGATTGATTATACCAAAATCGGATAAGGCCATAAATTTACCGAGATATCCTGATTGATGGTCAATTGAACATGCAACAAAACCATCACGGGTCTTATGGGCAAGCTAGCACAATTCGCAATTACGATGTGCACGTATTATAAGCAATGAGCAATTATATTCAAAATTATTTGGCTTTATTTAAAAGGCATAGTTTATAACACAACAATTACCAAAGTTATGATGCGTTTCACGTAGAACAGATTTGAATATGTGTTCTTTCTATTATGAATTAAAGCTGCAACCTTCTCTTTTCGCTGGGATCGCTAAATTATGCACATTAAATAAAATCAAAAGTGGTCAGTATATTCCCATTGCATGGTGTAGTGATAACTTCCATCCAAGAAGAGTGCCTTTAAGCCTGTCATAAATAAAACTGAGCATTGCAAGCCAAGCAAACAGCCATATGAATCAAACCGAGAATATTTAAAATGCCAAATGCAGGAAATTTGTTAATTTATTGGCTGCCGCACCGCGACACGGGCACAGGCACGTTGATCGCGCATTCAAGCGAGGCCAATCAGCCCTTAACAAGACAGAGTGTGAAATGTTTGAGCTGCAAAAACACTTGAAATTTTAAAACGCCGGGATGCTGCACGGCATCGTAACTAATAACTCCTCATAAATAAATTGCAAATATTAAATTCACGTGTTTACATGGCTGTGTTTGCCTGGTATTGACTGTTGACGTTGATGACAGTACGGACGACCAGATCGCATGGAGTCCGGTTAAACCTACTACTATTTTCCAGTCAGTTCGATTGAGTTATGTTTGTGCAAAATCCATTGGGTATGTGCCGGGGTTGGGAACCTTTGGTCATGATTAATTTGCATGAATGATTGGCGTTAATTGGAGCAGCCTTGGAATTTGGCTAACTTATTTAATTGTAGACGAATCCACGGAGGATTTGCCAGGCTCCTGAGGATAGGAAGATGATTCAAACGCTAAGAAAGGTCTGTCATCAGCTGATTGTATGATAATATCCCTAATGTAACTTCCACTTAATCAACATAATTAAATCAGGATTATCCAGGGGGAGAATATTAATATACAACTGAACTTCTCCCTTTTTAGTATCTTTTTAAAACAGAACTATACCTTCAATATTAAAGAGATCAAAAAATGTTTAACACAAGCTACTTTGATCTATTTTAAGCTAGATTATGAGATTTTAACATATTCACTTCTTTTAGGATGCTATTTATTATGTTTAATACACTAAGTTAAATTTTTATTACTATAGTTTTTTAAGCTTATGAAAATTTTTCTTGTTTAACTTAAAATTAAAAAGTGAAATTCTATACGTCTGTTTCTCTCTGTTGGAGGATTATCCAAATATTAATCAGATATTTGCAAGAAACATCGAGCACGTAGTCATCGTTTTTTAAAATTAATTGCCAAATTCTACCATTTCATTAGATTAATGACCCCATGAATCGGCAGAAGAGACCGATATATGTTACTCATTTTGTCACTTTCTTGACAACATAAATTTGGACCTTAATAAAGTTGGTACCATCAAATTAAGCCTAAGAGCCCTAAATCTTCCCTACGGGTAACTGTTGGGAGATGGCAATTTGATCAAAGGGAAGAAAGTGTCTACTTCTGGCTAGATGACCTTAATAAAATGGTTAACGATTATTTTACGAAGCATTATTTAGTGGTCCCTCTCGCGAATCAGTTGCGTGTTGTCAATATTCGACAGAAGGACCAATAGGTCGACAATCCGGTAGCATGGCCAGAAAATCGCATAGTACGTTTAATTGGTTTTGTTTATCTGATTACATGGCGTTTACACACCATTGCTACTTTCCGCTTACTTTTTTGAAAATCCAATTCAGTGAACTTGTCGAGTGCTCCTCATAAATACAAGAGTCCATAAAAACGCTTTAAATGTGAGGCATTAAACCAGGCGGGCACTAGCCGTATCGCAGGAGCCATTCTGCGAACGGATGAACGGAAGCAATAAATTTGGAGCCCCGGCACCACCATTGGTCGCAATAAAGTGTTTACAGGATTCCACAGTTTGAATGTGATCCCTGGAAGTAGCAAATTTCCTTAAGTGTGACATCCATGAAATTTTAACAACCGGCTACATCCTCGTGTAGTGACTACCAAAGTGGATATATTTTACTTCACAGGCTTCTCGGCGGCAAGCGGCACGGCCTTGAGGTCTTAAGTGCGCCACTCCCGCACTCTGACTCCACGGCGACTTTCGCTTTTATTGTGCTCCACGGTGCGCAAGAAATCGTCAGATGGTACTCCCGACGACTTCGCCTGCAGTTGTTATCATAAACTGTTTTATTTATTTAAAGCACAAATATGCTCCTAAAGGTGTGCGCTACATCGATTTTCAGTTGTGGCCCCAACCTCGCCCGAGATGGAACTGCAAATTATTGTGCACATCCTCGGCTCCGTATGTAGCAGGACTGTAGCCGCCGTTGTAGCACCATACCTGCCATTGTCTGGGTCCGGACTATGGATATATATTTTATTTTCAAAGGTGAATCTCGGAGCATGTAACAAATAAGACCATTTGTCACCGGACAGGAGGAGTTGATTAATTCATTAGAAAAATTCTCCGAAGTCCCTTTTTCATCGTCTGATAAATTAAAGTCATAAAAATCTTCGAAGAATTTGATTTATTGAGGTGAGCGCTATTAATCCTACATTCCCTGTCGCTGTTCTCGGGGCGAGACTTAATCTATCAAAAGATTATCAACACCGAACTTATTTTGCCAGAATTTTTTCATCAATCATACACTTTCGGAGATTCAGTAGATTAAAGGATCGAACAAATTATGAATTTGCGCTATAATCCGTGCAATTTTTCAAATATTTATGATTCGGTCATGTCAGCGAGAGCAATTAATCGCTACAGACATTTATGGGGCACTAGGTAGATTAGTTACTCGATTTTCTTATTAAGTAACGATAACAACCGCGAGATAATTACTTTATCAAAATTAACATTGTTTATCTGTTTATCTAACAAACAATTTAGGTAAAATTATATGATTAGATCGATGCAAGTAGTATCGTATTTTACTGTAATTTATTCCAATAATTGATTTGTTTTTTTTTTTCAATTGGAAAGATACAATCAGGCTGAAAATAAAAAAATTATACTATTTTTTATGTGTTGTACGTTAAAAGAATGATATGTAATTTTTATATAATCTTGAACAATTTTTACGGAAATAATTATTATATATATATTTGCTTTTAAAACAAGTAAATAAAATTAAATAAAAACTGTAATAAGACAATTTAAAAAGTGTTGATTCCCAGAAGATCCAAAATAATTGAAAATTAAATCGATTTTGACATTTTCCACAAAAGTACACCCCATATAAGAAACAACATTACATACTTGCAAAATATTTGAGAAGTGCTTATATACCGGCGGTATAAAATTTCAATCAATCACATAATAAAAGGCATCTTACGTATTACAAAATTGCCAACATTTTTTTACAGCTATGTAAATTGTGTGAACTCGGTCAACACTTGTTAATCTGTGAATATTATAGCTAAAAGTAATTTAATTCAATAATGAAAATCCTCAAACACTATTTTATTCTTCTTTGTTCTACAAACTGTCCAAATATGGAAGACCTTGAGGATGAGCAAGATCAATAAAAAAAATGCACAATCTGTGATACGTTCTATTTTACTGGTCCAAACTTGTGTAAAAATCTACAAGGTGCTCGCTACGCGCATTTACAATTTGGTCTAATAATTAAGAGCAGACACTTTCGAACGGATCAAATATCAAAAATGATTGCCCTTTGTCTGCAATTGCTTTTCATGGCATATCCTTTACTAGAAGAAGCCCCGGATAATCCTGCACGGCTTCGTTCCCGAATAAAGTTTTATTCAGCATGCATTTCGCCCGATTATAAACGGATATACGCCGAGGTCCTTATAGCACTCAACAAGAAATTCTCTCTAGCATTCACTTGATTTTACTTTGTGTTCTTCGTCCGTCCATCTCGAATGTTACAGTTTTAGTGAAGTCGTTAGTGCAGAGGAAATTAGGATATCTACTCGAGCAACAACTCGCTTTTTGCAGGACGTGTTCGTGTTCCGTGCTTATCTGCTTGCACTTTATACGCAGAACTTCTGCTCGGAATGCACGTAACCTGCACCCGCCGTATAATCGCACCGAACACATATCACTTGCATAAGTATGAACGAACGACTTTCAGTCTGTTTGGCCGGGGTGTATGGTTTTACGATGTGGAATCATTAGATAAGGCGGAAAGCAGAAAGTTCACACCTGCCTTTGATAAATGATAATATTGCGGAGATGAAACAAATTCTAACAACTAAGTAGATATTTAAAAGCTTGCAAAAGCAACTAGGCATCGTTCCAGCCCCATCCTTTGGCGCTCAAACATTTCGCACAATTGACTCACCGCAAAAGCTTTTAGAGCAGAAAATCTAAACATAATTTTACCTTTTCTTCCTTGCAGCACTGGATATGAAGCCATGAAGGACATTATAATGGCACAGAAACTGTTCATTTCTAATAAGGAATTTGAAACTACCGACCGAATGGAAACATCTCAAATACCAGTAAAATCTTTTCCAGAAATAGATTTTCTAGAAATCCATATCGAAAAAGATTATTTAAATTCTCAAAAATATTACAACTGACAATAAAACTCTTTCCAGAAATCCATATCAATGATTAATTAAATTACTTAATTAAACAGATTAGTATAGAATACCCTAAAATATCGTAAGTAGTCATCAAAACTTCTTAACCGTTAACCATTTTAATAATTAAAAATTTAAATAGATTATAATTCAAAGTAACCGATCAAACCACAGGAGCATATTGAACATTTCCTTATTGTTGGAATCAGTATTGTTACTTTCTACCAAAAATAAATACATATAAAATGATTGTTTCCGTTAGAAAACAATATAAATTTAAATTCCCTTTCAGCTAATTTTTGCAAATATTATAAAAACGAGAGAAAGCGTGTAGTACTTCTCCTTTTCCTTACCTTTCTACTGTTACTGCTACTTCAGGGACATTACCGTGAACTGCTACTTGCTATAAACATATATAAATATATTAAAAGTATTAGTCTTAAAAAACGAAGACCATTATAAAAAAAAGCAAAATGGAATGTTGTGATATGTACTACATAACTTTAATATTTTATAAAACATGAACGGATTTTTAAATGTTTGGTGTTGTCGAAATCAATGTCAATATACAATTCTTAGAAAAAAAATCGATATATTTAACATTTTTTTTTTTATCTATAATATTTTCCAAATGATGGAGATTTATAGTCAAGCGGGCATGCATAACTAAAAAATCATACTAATTAAAATTTTAAAAACGTTTTTTTTAACTAATTAACTAGTTAAGAATATGAGTATAGATTAGAAGGAAAATTATTCATTTTATTTCGCATGAAGGGTGAGTTACTAAACATGTTTAACGTCTTCGAAGAATAATACTTACAATATTTATAAATATATTTTATGAAAATTTAACGAATTGTTGTTTAAATCATAATAAAATTATACATTGCAACCTACATTGTTTCTTGATAACGAAAATTTCTTTGAAATGTTTACTTACTTAATACTTTGTAGACTTGAACTCTTTTATTGTATATATTTTTTTAATTCTCTAGATTTTATATTTTAGCAAATGTAAGTAGTAATCAAATTAGAATATTTATATAAAAATATGTGAAAAAGAAAAAAGAATTTTGCATGAAATATGCAAATCATGACAATTGTACGAAAATATATTCCTTGATAGTGTTATTTGAATTTAAATATCGCTTATTGAACTAAAAACGTTAAAAAGTTAAGTTAATTTAACCAGATAAATGTTTGATCAGACAAACATAATTTGTCAAAACATTTAACACAATTAACAGCCTTATCCAAAAATTCCTAAGGGCAAAAATGTAAACCACTATTTATGCAATAAATCTTAAGTTCTTACATACTAAAATTCAAATTTCTAAAATATTGATTAAAAAAATAATAATGTTATCTTGGTTTTACCCACTGATTTCGTTCTGATATAATTACTTTTTAACATTCTCCGTAGTAAATGATAGCACTATGCCTGATAGTTATCTACTTAAAGGCAACTGACTTCGACAAAAAATGCTTATAGTTTGAAGTATTTCTCCGAGTATTTGCGGAGTTCTTTCTTCGCAATGAAAAGTATTATCTACGCGCACGGTTGCTCCACTTAGTAGGCACGATAAAGACCAATGTATAAAAGCCCCTGAGGAAGACGACCGAATTTAGTGATTGTTGAAGATGTCGCCTTTCAATTTGCTATCGCTTTGTGTTCTCCTGAGTACCTCTTTCCTAGGTAAATACTTAATTTTAGTCAATTTTAAAATTTCGTGCACCTCTTGAGTGGTTCAGATGTTATCACATCGATATGAGTAACCTTTACCAATCAAAAATTTAAAAATGCAATAATTCTCGGTCATTGGTAACATCCCGTTGTGAACGCGATTGTGATCTGAAAAAATGTTAAAAACTTCCACTTATGCTATAAAAAACCTGAACCTTCAACTTAAGAATGGACGGACGTATCGTTTTTTTAATTGACAATGTTCAAAATTTGTCTGCCGACTTAAAGATAAAAAACTGTTTTCTTTCATTTGTCAGCGGAGGGAAAGAGAGGATTTGGACCAGGAGAGCAAGATTGGGGTCATGTTAATGTACGAAAGGGAGCTAACATATTCTACTGGCTTTACTACACAACAGCTCAAGTGGCTAACTACACTGAAAGACCCCTAGTTATTTGGCTGCAAGGTGGGCCAGGTGCATCTTCAACAGGTTATGGCAACTTCGAGGAACTAGGACCTTTGACTTTGGAATTGACCCCCCGTAATCACACATGGGTGAAAGATATGAATGTTGTGTTCGTTGATAATCCTGTCGGAACTGGCTTCAGCTATGTTACTAGCATCCAATACCTTGCAAAGAATAACAGAATGATTGCTCTTGACTTTGTGGAATTCCTGAGAAAGTTCTACAAAAAGCATCCTGAATTTAAGAAAACTCCACTTCATATTTTCTCTGAAAGCTATGGCGGAAAGATGGCAGCAGAAATTGCATTAGAATTACATAGTGCAGTCCAAAAAAAAACAATCGATTGCAATTTCCAATCCGTATCACTAGGAGATGCTTGGGTTTCACCAATGGATTCCGTTTACTCGTGGGCACCTCTTCTCCTTCAAATGGTATATTTGCATTTTCCCATCTTCCCATGTCCCGAGTTTAAAACGAAAAACTCCTAGTTTCAGAAATAATAAAAGTTAGACTATAATTTAATCGATTTTTAGGGCATTATAGATCATCCAGGATATGACGAAATTATGAATGTAGCTAAAAATGTAGAAGCCGCTATTAACTCGAGCGATTGGGAATTAGCCACAACTTTATGGGGTGCTACTCAGCGAGTTCTGCTTTCTGTAACAAAAGGTGTGGACTTCTATAACATATTAAAGAAGACACCCGCAAATTACCTTAAATATATGGACGCAAAGAGCGCTGAAGGTATGTTATAAATTTTGAAATAATGTGAATATTGCTTAAACACTTTAAAATACAGTTGCGTTGTACGACACCCTTGTTCATTTCAACACCCCCTTCAATCGTCGCCAAACTCTGGACCAGCTCATGAAAGGACCAGTCAGCAAAGCGTTAAATATTCCCAAGGGCATTAACTGGGGTATCCAAAGCAACAACGTCTTCAACACCCTCGCCGGAGACTTCATGAAGCCAGTGGTCCATATCGGTAAGTATATCGAAGTTTTAAATAGTGCCTATTATGAGGTATGTTAAATGTTTACAGTGGAGCAGCTACTTAACACAACTAAAGTGCAAGTCAACGTGTTTTCTGGACACTTGGACCTAATCTGTGCTACTCCGGGAACCGTTAATTGGGTGGACCGTATGAAATGGCGCAATTGCCGGGACTACGTTTCCGCACCTAGACTACCAATTGGAGTAAACGGTGTCTTGGAGGGATATGTGAAGCGAGCTGGAAAATTCGCCATGTACTGGGTGAACAGGGCTGGTCATATGGTGCCAAACGACAACCCAGCTGGCATGAGTTTCATTTTGAAACAAACAACTAACTTTGGTTAAATGCTATGATACGACTTAATACAGTGACGCAAAAAACGCAAGTCTTTTATTTTAAATATGACATTTTGTTAATGAAATGGAATATTTCAAAATTATCAATTTTTAGAATTGAGTTGAATTTGCACTTTTCCCTTTTCTTAATTTTCTTTTCTTTTGTGAAATGTTTGTATGTATTATATACTACATTAGACTAGGACCACAATTTTAATATCACAATAGAGGAAGCGTTACTTTGAAAATGATGAAAATTCATAAAGTTATATATAATCGAGTGTCGGGCCATAAAAGCTTCTTCCATCCTTTCTCAACATAAATGTAGTTATCGTTAAGCCTGGTTTCTTCTTGGAAATTAATCTTTTAATTATTAATATCTGAATTAACAACATATTACAAAAACCGAGATTTTTTTAACATACCACTAAACGCTAACCAGGCAATTTGGTCTAATTTTTTCCTTAATTTAAAAACGTAACCTTGTAATGCACAACGATCATAATTTATCCCTCATAATGAAAAGCTTAAATCCAAGTGGATATTAATTTATTAAAGTACCTTTCAATTTAAAATACAATTGAACTGATGAATTGTTTTGTGGCGTCTCTCTTCTTGAGAAAATGTCACCCAACAATTTAATAATAATTTTGTTGCAAAATTATTAAATAAAACACTACCAATATTTTAGAAAAGAAATTTATTGGTAGTAAATTAATTAATTTGCTTTAATATCCATCGATCATTCCCGCAAGTTCCCAATTTTGGGCTACGTCTACGGGTCCCTGTACGGTGGATTCATCCTTAGTGCATACTGCAACGCTGTATTTGGAAAGAGCACGACAATCTCTGTAAAATAGAACCTCCATACACCTCCGTACCTGTAAATGAGGTTAATTAAACCGCGCTCAATTTCTGTGCAAACTCTTACCAATTGCGAAGCCTTGTCCTGGGATAAAGGCGCTTGGCCTTCAGTTTCTTTTCGCAATAACGGCAAAGCCAAATGCTTACCAAAACCAGTTGCAATTACGTCGTCTGTGTAGGACCTTCCTCGCATATCGATGTGACCCAGGAAGGGTACACCATCTTCCAAACCACCCACAATCATATCAATCCAAAGGGGCTCAAACCTACTGCGTTTATTGTACAAAATCCTAGTGAGCCAGTTGTATAATGATTTTGGTTTCATGTTGATGCTGTCATCGTAGCAAACGTCTTCGACTATCTTCTGGTCGATATAGCGTTTTATGCACTGGAAATCAGCGAAATCTCCGCCGGCCCCAATTACGGTCTTACTGTTGACTGAAAAGACGCGCTTTATGTCCTGGAACCGGGCTAGGGACCCATACGATACAAGGTTGTCTGCTGCGATCATTACTCCCGCGTCGAATTTAATGGCAATCACAGAGGTTCCCGTTGTAATTGGCTGCCTGCAAAGAAAAGATTTAGTAAATAAATGGTAAGCCCTCTTGCCCCATTATACGAACGAGGATCTTTGAGTTCCGTAAGTGCCGAAAGTGGAAAATTCATTTGAAGGGCGGCTGATACCCGGGAAATTATAAAGGCCTCCAGGTGTGGGTCCATTATGCCATAAAGGCAAAGCAAATTCACTGTCTGCACCAAACATCTTCACAATTACTTTCAATTCTAACCAAAACTTCTGAAACTGCAAGTTGTCATGAATGACAGCAGCTTTAGTACTTGTGCTGAAGTCGATCTAGTCTATTTTACAATTGTTTCGAATTCGACAAAACCTGCTCTTGGAACGTTTGAGAAATAAATCTAAAATTTTCTCCTGAAGAACTAAAGTAAAATATAAAGGGGATTAGATTAATTTAAAGGCCTCCAAACCTGTTTTAGAAGAGGCGAATCAATGTGTTTTCAAGCTAGATTCAGATTTGTCTTAATTAATTCTAAAAAATATCTTTTCACACATTTCGTGAACATTTCTCTTTTGAAAATATAATTTTTATGCAACTAAAACACAAAAGTTTGTTAATTTCTAAATTGAATCGTTTTTTTAATATTTCTAAGTCAGAAGGGCTTATTAAATAAATTCTCAGTTGTAACACTAAGAAATAATGCTATGAAATTCTCTTTTCAATACTTTTAAATATAATTTTTATTATTAATGTATATAAATCAATATAAGGGAAAATGAGTACAAAACCAGAGTTTTTTTCTTATTTCAAAATCGAAATGTGTTCAATTGACTTAAGATAATTCCTATAACTTCTATTCTTATTCTATCATAATAATTATTCTAAAAATAGTTCATAATATAAAAAACACATTTGCATTTTCCTATCAAATTTATTAGCTGTATCTTAAATTTATAAACAAAACAACTAAAGTGAAACAATCGTCTTAAAAGATTTAAACTATCACATTTATGAATAAGGTAGCAACTTGGCAACCTTATGGAATACAAAACAATAATAAAATTACTAATTAAATCGTCAAACATCAACAACTAACCGGCATTTCATTAACAATACAAATGTTATACAAAATCAGTAAAAATTACACTAATTTTATTGCGCTGTTCTATTTTATTTTTTATACTATTCGTGTTAGTCACATTGGCTATATCACTGAGTCAGGTATATCTAATGAAATATCATAAATTACAATTCTTCACAAGGAATGGTAAAATTAATTCCAGTAAATAAGAAGACAATATTGAAAACTGCATCAAAATTGTGTCATACTTCCTAATAGATTTTCCCACCCGTACTGCGGTAATATACAAACTAATGCTTTATTCCCAATTACTGGTACAAAAGACTATTCTATTGCTTTGTAAAGTCAAATATGATGTTAATAATGATTGCAATTTACAAAAATTTAAGATAAACACGTATACAAACATTTTAGAAGCTATTTGGTGATTGAGTTTGGTTTCTTACAGCAACAAGTGCATCAAGATAGTAAAGTCATAAGTGGTATCTTTACTAACTTACCGTTTTCAATAAATGAGTAATATTCCCTACATTTACATATTTCCGCGAAATGCATATTAAAATTCGTTTAGTTCCCAAAATTCATCTAAAACAGTGCAAGATATGGGCAAATCTTGTGTTTTTAAACATTCAAAAAACGTGCTTCAACAAGTTTAAAATTTTAATTTTATTCATTGTCTGCTTGAAAGAGTTAAACTCGTTCGTTTTTAGATAATTTTTTTTTATATTTATACAACCCAAACCTGTGATTTTTAATATATTTCATATTTCCATTTACTGTCAGGTACTGCGCCTATACAGATAATAATTAGACTTTAGTGTACGAGTAAATATAAAATTGTAGACCCGGGCAGGAGCAATTTTGCAATTCCATAAGTACGTTCGTAATGTAGCATTTAAGCGTTATGTTCTAGATAAAAACAATAAAAGTGTTAACAAATTTTGCAATAGACCACAGAGACTCGTTAATTAAATTATCAAAATAAATAAAATAGAACTCATAAGTAACGTCGATCGGAGTTTGCTCCTTTTTAGTATTTTTAATATCGGATTAAGCTTTTTGCAACCATCGAATTTCAGGCTTTTATTGTTAGTTGATCTCTGTCGAAAAAGTCTGAAATTTTGTTGCACACTTACCACATACAAATCATACAAGGGAAAATTAACTAAGTTCCACTAAAATGCTATTACTATATTGGACAAAATTTCGCTAATTAAAGATATTGGTAATATTTCCATGTCTTAAGATAAATTTAATAAGTACGAAGTTGTTATTAATATAATGCGTGCTTCAAAAATAGATTTTAAATAAACTTAAATAAAAGGAAATTTACATTTCACTAATAAATCTGAAAATTTGGACGAAACTCATATCAAATATGAATTTTCCTGGCTGCATATTATATTTTATTTTCCAGTGCGCCCTAACCAATATAAAATTTTTTTTCTTATTTGAATAAGATAAAGTACAACGTTCAAAAAATGTATAGAATAGAATTATTAAATGCAAAATTTACGGTCACCATCGATAAAAATTATTGATAAAACAGTCGAAATTATTAAATGGCACTTATTTTATCAATATTCTTTATAACTGTGTTAATCATGGCCACATCCAGTTTAGACGCATGCACTTAAAATTCAAAAAATTCAGCCTTACCAGTCATTCCCTTATTGATCAAATTAGATTTATCAACTTTACAAAAACAAAACTTAAAATAAGTGATGTTTAATGTTTCAATAAATATTTTATAAGTTACTTTAAAGCCTTGGTTAAGTATTTGGTCCTGGCGTTGGTGGGGCGGATTGAGGTCTATTCATGGCTATGTCCAAGAAACATTTGTTACGCTCGTTTATTTCAAAGCGTTCCATTATTTTAGCTACAATCCTTGAGGGGGGAATGTCAGGATTTCCTGTAAATAATATTTAATTCAGTAAAGTTAAATAACCCCAGTTTGCAAAATTTATCTCGATAATATAAATAATTTACAACAAGCTGAAAACTTGAAACTGCTTAAAGGTAAATAAAGTTGGCCACATAAAGCAAACGAAAAAACTAGCAAAAATAGGGTGAAAGCTAAGAACCATAATAAAACATGCTATACTCGAACTCTTTTTTTTCAAATGAGACAGCTAAAAGGTAAATTGAACCAGATAATAAGCTGCTATATTAAACGTTATAAAATTATTAAACTTTAACACGTCAACTCTGAAAAAATCTTTTGTCTACAGTTTTGATGGCTCCAATTTTCCCAATTTTTTACCAACATTTCCTTCTACGAGTTCCTTTTTAGTAAAACATGTACTAAACCGAACCCATAGAGTGCAAATTTCCATTATTATATAATACATAGCTCCTTTAAGAGAAAATAGCGACCTTAGTTGAAGCATTTTCTAACAATAAAACAACAAATGTATTGAGAACACGTTTTCGTTACGCTACTTTTAGTCGACATCACAAATACCAAAATTGAATCCGTGTTTTTCTGGGCCAAGACTCAGTGCCAAGTACCAACTTTTCCTAATTCGTGCCAAAATAACTAAATACAAAATAAGCATGCACACATTCAATTAAAAGAAATAAATTGTTGACAAACATATTCAGTAACAAAGACAAAAAATAGAAACCATGTTCCAACGACATGGAAAAACTTATAACTTTAAAATAACGGTAGTGAGGGCTAGATTCAACTCAATCCGAAAAATCACACAGAACACGAAAAATCTAAGAAACCTACTGGGACCGCTGGTAAAGAGATGAAATTACTTAAACATCCCGTTTAGTATGTGGGTGAAACCTTTGTAGAATCAAAGCCTTATCAGGATCTGTAAAAATTGTTCATTATCCTCCTAAAAACTTAGCAAGCTGTTCCCCTCCTTCTGCTTCGTTAAAAACTAAAAGAAGTAACGTACCCAAAAGTCCTCGGTATCCTAAAACACTGTGATCATGAAGATGACTAGCCAGTTGCTGCCGACGAAGAAATGCTTCTGTATCAATCCCACGAACCTGTGAAGGTTTGAGAAACCTAAAAATAATAATAATAATAATAATAATAATCTCAATTGTTACACCTGCCTACCTCTTCGGTATTCTAGACAGAATGTCTTCAGATTCAACAGGACCAAATCCCAGATTTATAAGAATTGCCTCGGGATCAGGCTTCCGAGCTTCTAATAAACTTTCGACACTAGAACAGTGGCTTGAATCTGATTGCACTGAGCTGTCCCGCTTCAGATAGCTTCGTCGAGGACTCTCCGAAAATGATGCATCCCTCGACACGATTGCCTTTTTATTTTCGAAGAAACTAGGAAGACTGGTGCTTACGTTATTGTTGTTATTGGCACTGACTAAGTTTTTATTGACTCGATTATTTATCACATGGGAATAGCTGCTCGATCTTTCGTTTAGCATATATTCATCGTCCTCCTCAATTTGTTCACTAAAACTCCTACCGACATTTTTAAGGGGGATATTTTTTGACAGAGACGTTGGAAGACCACTACCTTTGGCCGTTTCGGCAGCCTGCTGCTGGTTAACAGTACTGGACCTTCCTAATTCGCCCAAATTAAGTTTCCGGCTAAATGTGGGAAAATCATCGTTTTCAAAAGACAAATCCAAACTGTCTTCGTATTTCTTCTCTCCCAGTTTAGGAGCCTTTTCCCTACTGCTACTAGCCGGAGCGGTAAGATCTCTTTCGACATCCTTGAGTATTGCGTTAGGTTTATCCATTTTTTGGGATTTAAGTAGATTGAACCGCGTTTTGCTGAGAAAAACCTTATCGTAAAATTGATTTATCTTAACGCGTCCCAAAGACGTAAACGGCACTATCGCTTCGTTGGAGTTCGTGCCGTACGTGCTGGTTTCATCACAGCTTGTATTGAACTTGGCCAGAATTGACCGTCTTACCCATGCAGTCTGTAATTGATCTTGCTGATCGCTAACCTGGTTAAGTCCCTCTTCTTCTTGCTGAATATTTCTGCTCGTTGGCACTACTTGGTCGCTAGTGGTTGCTTCAGACCATTTTTGGATATGGACTGGAGTTTTGCGACGCACCTCGTCTACAATTCCCGCCAACCATGTACTCACTTTAGTTCGGACTAAATTGAATAAAATTATTTGATGTTAGTTCGAAAGTTTATTGTTACTAAATTAATTTAGAAGGGAAAAACTTAAAATGCCGCCTTAGACTGAGACCGTCTAAACAGAACTTTATACATATTTGTATTTCACTCAATTTTTAAATCTAAGTGCCAATATTTTATCTCCCAGGTATTCCTAAAAACCTCTGTATCCTTAAAATACCCACTGTAGTGTCTTAAACATAAAACTAAAATCTATCTATCTATTCCTGCTAAACAGAAAACAACGAATCATTAGCCTAGTACCTATTCAGCATTATAAAATTTTGAAAATTATTTAAGGTCCTTCCGTAGGTGGCATTTTAGTTAATATAAACCGGAAAAAGTGAGATGAAAGTCACAAGCATGCATTCTATCTATAAACTATAACACGTCGGATTGATACTACTTTGGATGATTTGTCTTAATGCGCCACAATGAATAGTGAGCTAGAAGTGGAACAAGCAGAGAACTGAATTTTGTTCAAGCAAGGTAACACATAGGTGCCTTCAGTGCTGGGCACTCGCGTATAAAGAAGATACACTAACACTAGGACTACTAGATAGAAAGCTTGACAAGCATGTTGTTCTGCAAGCCATGAATTCTAGTAATTCACTTTCGGATTTAAAAACAAACCATTTTCTTGACTTGCAGGCCCACTTGATTTAGGCTCGGTGGCTGTTTCCTTTTTTAACATCCTTGCTTACAGTATTGAAAATAAAATAAAATTCCTATTACTTTCCATATTACATTTGCAAGACGATTATTTTTACATTTTAATAAAATATTACCACACATTGAAATTGTCTCTATAGCAAAGAATTCAGAATTTTGGGCAAATTTGATTTAAAGCAGGACAGAAAATTGTGCAAATATTTAGTGTAGAATAAACCAAATTACATAAACGAGACAATATTGAAAAGGGAATTTAATAGGGTTTAAAGTAAAATAAACATTTTAGAAGTGAAACTCAGCATTGTATATATGAAATAATTACTTCAAAAAACTAAATAAATATTCTAAAAATAATTTGTTTCCATTTCGTCGGGGCACGCCGTATAGTGACTGAATAAGCAAACGAATATTGAGTCGTTTTCTAGAAAAAAAGAACAAAATGGAAAAAAAAATTGTGAAGTTAAAAACTCAATTTACAAAACAAGAAAAGACATATGATTTCAATGTGACATTTACTTAGCTTTCTACCTGAGAAACGTTGTACACTATGGATTCAAAAACTTCTGATAATAGATCACTTAAAGTCTCATTTCTTTTTTAAATTACCACTTTCTCTATTTAACATTATTCAACGATTTTATCATTTCTTGTAAAGAATTTTTTTTGTTGTACACAAGAAAAGCGCCTAATGTACTATTAAAATCCATATAATCATTCTTAAATACATGATGAGATTTATTTCATGCGTCACGGACATTAAAACTTACCTTCAGATATTTATAGTAGTACTTAGAAAAATAATCTTCATAAATTCAGTTACATTCTATATCTCGTTATATTTACTTTCTGTATGCATTATTAAGGATAAAAGAATATATTACTATATTATAAAGTTCGATGTAAACTCCTTAAATTTGCAAATATTTATTCCAACCACATTTCAAATTTTGAAAACATTTTGAAGATTTGTGGCTTTATTAAATAAATAATACCGAGTTTGATAGTATTATAGCTGCGAAAAATTAATTTGTTATCAAATCACATATAGAAAAAAATAAGTTTTATCAAGCAAAATTAAAATTAACGACTCGCACAGTCTAGATATTCGGGTTTTTTTTCTTTATTTCTTAATATGATGAATATATTAAATTGTAATCTACTTACAACACCCCTCAGTTTTTGTAGAATTTCTCAATTTTTCAAATTGAACAAATCGAAAATTGTTTACCACGTTTTTGCCCGTTGCCGATTTCGATGTTTACATTTTATTACACAATATAGTTTTTGCTCCGAATTTGATTCTAGAGCTAGAAAAGTACTGAGTCTAATGTCCAAATATCACAGGCACTCGATTTAACTATGAATTATGTGATCACGGAAAGGGAGTTAAGAGGAAGACAAAGAACTGAGAACTTTTTAAGCCGGCTGGTCTGTATTGAATGTCTTCAATTTTGCTACCATCAACTATTGATCACGCAGCCATGACCAATATCGTAGCATCGAAAAATAACTCGTTCCGCTGTAGTGCTCTAGATTAAAAAATCCCAACCATAGCAAATAGCTAAAGGCAATTCAAGGTTCACAACTCATCCCTTCTATTTAGCATCTGGTTATGAACCGGATTGGAAGTTTTCCTCTAAATATTACGGCCAAGACCATGCCCTAATAATAAACTGCTCTTGAGACAAAATCTCACGTAAGCTTAAGCCACAAAAATCTGATCCATCGAAGCTTATCTTATCTGCATAAGTCCAGACCATGTCGTGCTCAAGTAGTGCAATCAGCACGTAGTTCTCATTGTCTTAACTCAATTTATGCTACAAAAATTGCAAGTAGGAAGCCCCGCAGCAGGTTGAAGCCTAGTAACCTGGCAGCAACGAGCCAAACGGCTAGCCCGAAAGCATTTCTACATCGATGCGACATTTCTAGATTTATATTTTTAGATTTGTTGTGCTCCGATGATCTTGTAATGTTTATTTACCAGAGAAGCTGTTGGCGCAATCTCGTGATCTGGAGAAGCCTCCTTGTGACGGGAGCGTTAATATGAAACACTGCGTTCACTTTCTGCCTCTTACTAGAACAATTGGCCTGTATCAGATACCCACCTTGAAGAGCCTCCTTTCACACGAGCAGCAAATAAAAACCAAATGGTGCAAAATAAACAGAGCGCCTGTCAATTCCTTCAAGAGAACCACTTGATAATCCGCTCGAACACTATCAGCTGCTGTTGAACTCTAATCACTTTTAATTGATTCCTGTTATCAAAACTGGCCACGGAACCTGATCTTTAGCGAAAATCTAATCACGCAAATCCCACAATCACTTTGACATGTCTTTCAGGCGAATCCAACAAGTGGTTGGGGTCGAACCCTGGAGGAAACATTTAACAGAGGAGTGGCTCATAGCGAAAAGTGAAAAACCAGTTCTAGGGCATATTTGATTCAAGTTATAAATACATACTATTTCAAAATCAATTAATTGTAAGGGACTTAACACTTTCGATTTGTTAAAATCATCTCTTGTTAGGATTTTCTTATTTGGTTTCACGTTTTCATGCGTAAAGCCCACTCCATATCCAAATCATTCTTTGAAGTTGGAAGAAATTGTAAACAAACATTGACTCGATTCTTAACAGAAAAGGCGGGAGTACAAAAAAGCACCGAGGAAGTTACTCCCTTCGATATGGAGAAAACAGCAGTAAAATATGTTTGTGAGGTAAGAAAATGCCTGCGACTCGCATATGATTTAATTAGAGTAGAAAATAAACCAAGCAAGGAATTTCCAAGTATTATTGCTGAATAAAGGTTCCATACAGAATTCAGCCATAAGGTTGACGTGCTCCATTTTTAAAATGAAATTATGAAAAGTGCTCTAAGAACTCTTGTTAGAAGGACACTACTAATAGCTCTACTGTTATCGGATGTTACTAACTTAAAAAGAAAATACTTCTATTAATTCACAACCATCTCTTTTGTAAGAATTCAGCTATAAACGGGATGGATACGGTATTATAATATTGTTAACGAAATTTCGGTGCTATAGTGTAAAACGATCTTAAATTATCGCGAGATATAATTACATTAAGGAAAGTTTAATAATATTCTTAAATACTTAAATTTAATTTTGTAGAAAGTTCCTTAAAAATTTTTTTTTTACATTTTCCAGACCTTAAATCGATACAATAAATCTATGCTTAATTTCTACGAGGAAGAGTTAGTGGTACTATTAAACTCTCTTACACCAGAACAAAAGGTACAATTAAAAAGAATGTTAAACTTTAGCTAGAAATAGATGGCATTTACATTGTATATGGTCATATTTATTTTAGTTGTACATATCTGCAAAGTTCTGTAAAGCTCGATGGGCGGAACAAAGTGTAAACATTTTATCCCTGCTTCAGCAATCTAGGTCTTTAACGGCAACTGAGTATCTTCTTAGGTAAAAGAGTAGCTTATTTGAATTGATTAAATGAAATCCTGAAAATAAAATTTTAGCCAAACCAGCGACCAAAATGTTTTGGAGATCTTAAAAAAATTCACAGAACATAAAATGGATTTGCTTGCAAATGTAATTCACAATTCGTTGTATAGTAAGTACAATGGGTGCTCTTAAAATCTTTTTACTTAATATTTGTATTAAATCCATTTAGACCCGAATCATTCTGCACAAATTCAACGTTTTTTAAGAGAGTTATTCAATCACTTATTGGATTTTTTGATCAAAGATCCGAATGGATTAAAAGAGAACTACCTACTAAATCTAAAACAGTACCTTTCAAGTAATTCTTTGGCTTTTATTTCATAAAAGAAGCCAAAATTGAAATGATTTTTTTTAGACGAAGCATTTCAAACTGTACGAGAGGAACACATTCAAATTTTATTAAACCAAAATCAATGCACAGTGACAGAAGCATTCCAAAATATGCACACTTGGGAAAACATACCTCCTAAAAATAGCGTATTTCTACAAATATTACAGCAGGTAAGTATTTTATAAGATACGGTCCTACTTCCTTCAACGGTGGATAACCGACTAATCACAGTTTTATTAAGCTCATTCGCTCCCTTCTCTCGCTGTAAATGGCCAGTGCATAAACAGTCCTCATCAATTTTATTGTAGTTAGTTGAAACTGAACAGACAAAAGTTGGAGAACTGTTGTTTAATTTAATGAAAAACCCTTGTTTTAATGGGTGGAAATTTTACACTATACTTCTGAGGTATCTAGCGTGTAAACCAATGAATGAATGCTCAACTCTAATCAAAAGTACATTTGGAAAGTATGTTCGCTCTGAGCTGCTTTTAACTAAACATTTTTGCAGGACACGTTCGAGAGTTATTCAATACGTTTACTAAAAAATGCGACATTACTTCATGCCTTCAAGCACTTGTTACAGCTCGCTCTGTTTACCCTAAAAGCAACGAGGGAGCATACAAGCGCTGGCTGAAGGAAACTGTCGGAGATCTTAAGGTTACGACCACCGCCGAGAACTTCAAAGGAATAATGGGAATTTTTTCCGACGTCGCCCAATTAGAAGTCGACCTGGCTTATCTAGAGGTAAGGGTTACTTTCAATCCGAAGGTCCTGTCAAATTGTTTATATTAAAGATTACTTCTTTGCCAGGATCACACGAGTACAGTTATATCCGCACCGCCGCTTTGCAATGGTATGGTTTTGAGCTACAAAAAGAAGTGCAAAAAACGTCTTAAGGAATTGGCAAATGACATCTTTGTGAATAAGTCTGAAGCGAGCATAATAATAGACAGCGATTAAACGAAACGAGCATTTTTATTAATTCCTTGTACCCTTAAAGTTTCCCTGCCTGGTTCCTGTTGCCTCCCGCCAAAGGTTTGTCGCGTTCATCCCAAATTGTGACCCCGTCGCAGGCGCAAATCCGCTTGTAATTTTGAAATATCCCTGCTGAACGAGCGATGATTCCACAAGCCAACCTAAAGATTCACTCTTTAGCATTGGAAAACTTTCAGAACGAATTGTTTCGTACCTTCTTCCCGTGTTGCCGTCAACGGGCGATCGTTCGTGTTCCCCTCGGCCGTAGTCATCTGCCTTTTCCGTCACGGCGATAGACCTGCCAATGATATCCGATACCTCTAGAACTGGATCGACGAAGCGGAACTCTGCCCTCCCATCCTCCCCAGCAGATATATTCCCTAGGTCGCCGACATGTCGCGCATTTGGAGGATCTTCTGGTCCCCCGTGCGGCGAGCCTCGAGGATTGTAGTGTTCTCCGAGAGAGTCACAGCCTCGTGACAGGTCGCCGCACTCGTAAATATGAATCCCATGTAATCCCGGAGTGAGACCATCGATGACACCGTCCACAATACAACCTGGACTTTGTTCAGTAGCGGAAAACCTGACAACACCTTGTGTCTTGTTTCGCTCGTCACTTATGATAGCTACTGCGGATTGGCCTGAAAGTACATTTCGACGTTACTGGAAAAGATTCACCTTTACCATAACTCACCGCCAAATCCAGATAAAACTGCTCGTCTTCCAGTTTGCTCTATGCGGCTTTTTATTTCTGACCACGGCCGGTCGGTGTGGACAACGACCCGACCAAGTTCAATGTTAATTTCGACTTCGCCGAGGCCCTGGAGACTTGCTCTCACTTTGTCGGCGCATTTTGGCCCAGAAAGTTGCACTGCAAATTCAATCTGAAATTCAAGAATTTAGCGAGACAGCCTTGCGTTAAATGCCGGCAAACCTTAGAATCAGCCATCTCCCACCTCTTATTTCTCAGCTGCGGATTCAGATTGACTGGCGAATTCTCACTGGAAGTGTACCTGTCATGCTAGTCATGCCAGCTATGACAAAATCCCCTCGATACAGTGAGATACAAAACTGTCTAACTTATTTCTAGACCTCCAGAAATCAAGACCGAGTAAATTAAAGGAAATTTACCAAGCACTAAGGAATCTTTGCAAATTACATTAAACCTTTTTAAAAAGAAATCAAATCAATCCCCTATTGTCTAACTTTTATTAACTTTACAAAAACATCTCTTAAATTAAAATCCATATTTGCTCTGGGTTTGCCTTCTGGTGTGCCTGTTGGCCGACCACATCGCCTGTAGCTCGAGCTCATTGGCCTTAGCCTGATGGGCAAGGTATGTGATCTGGTGCTTCTTTCTTGTTCCCGGGACGAGTTCCTCATCTACCAGAACACCTTTCGGCTGATAAGTCGTGGCCTGTGCTAGAGCCGTTCTCAGCCACTCGTCTTTGTTAGGGAGCACCTGTTCGCTGGAAAGCTCCACCACATTAACTTCAACTTTTCGGCGCTTCGCACTACTCCCGACAAGGGCATGCATGGCCTTCTCGTCGAACCGGACGTCCTGTTGTTCTACCTGGACTTCCTCTTCACTAGCTTCGTCCTCAGTATCCGGCTTTGCGAGCATCTCTTCAATCTTGGAAGATGCTTCAGCCATTTTAGCCGCCTTTTTTGCTACCATCGAATTTATTTCGTTCTGACTTACTTCTGGCAGTTGATCTTTGGAATTCAAGGAAAAGAAGTCGGCCTCCTCATCGCAGCTCCCTTCACTGTCGCTGATGTTGCCAGCCAGGCTTTTCTGCTGTGGTTTGAGAGGATTTCGTAGGGTTCTAGTAGCTTTAGCCTGCCTGTTCTTCACCGAGTCAGGCACTAGGGAGGTTGTCGAAGTCTTGGTCGTCTTCGTGGATGCTTCCGGTTCTGCTTTAGTGAAAACCTGCTCGTGCTTCGGTTTCGGCAACAACTTCAGTAAACTGCACGACTTCAAAGAAGGTCCTTGGGGCAGTCTCAACTTCTTGTCGCCATCCTTGTCCAAGTCCTTGAAATCTGCCAGCGACGGAATCGTAATTTTTACGGGCGTACGGGTTGGAGGTGGCTTCTCTACTTGAGTTGGGGCTGCCTTTTTGTGCAAAAACTCATCGTCCTCTTCTGCAATGGCGGCTGAAGCAGGTGCTTTTGGGGTCGGCAGCTTCTCAAAATGGATAGAGCTTATGTCAGGCTCCCCCGCGAGTGCTGTATCATCTCTATTTGTTGTGACTCCTAAGTGGGGAAAGTATTCTTCGTCGTCGCTTATATGACCGCTCCCATTCGTCATTTCCGCGTCCTTGTGATCGCCGTTTGTGGATTCGCTGGCTTTCGGCGGCGGCAAGCTCAAGCCTCTACTTTTTTTGGTCTGGCTCAGGTCAGGTGCAGCTTCCCTTGCATTTGATGATACATCTTCAGATTCATTGTCACTCTCTTCGCCACTGCTAGCATCGTACGCGACTAGGGACATCTCTATGCTTCCAAAATTACTCCGACACAATTAAAGTGGAAATGTAAACTTTGCAATTAACCTCACGTCAAAGAACGTCAAATGCTGGAAAAATGGCAGCAATGGGAAACACGACTTGACATTTGGATCAGCTGTTTCCCTGTATAGAATTGTTTTTCGGGTTCGTCAGCAAGGGAGGCAGAGAATTGTTTACAAATTCTTCTAAGCGCTACTATTTCAGGATTAATCGGCGACTCGAGGTGTCCGATCAGCACACAAATGGAATTCGCTACGCATCCAGTCTAAGCCATGACCCTGGTCCACAGAGCTCTGTTTACGTGGTTCATTCTGCTGGTGTTCCTCATCCTGCTATGTCTACGGCTGGAGCCCCGCACCCACTGGAACTGGTTCCTAGTCTTCAATCCGCTGTGGATATTCGACGCGCTCTTAATCATCTACGTGGTAATTAAAATAATCAGCAAATGGAGGAACCTAACGCGGCTGAAGGAGTTGCTGATATCATACCAGTGGTACATAGCTGGCGTCTTGCTTAAGATCGCAGCACAGGTCATGATCTGCCTGAAACTGGAGTACCAGCAGACCATGGACATTTCTATTTTTGTTACGATGATCCCCATTTGGATCCTTCTGCCCTCCATAATCGTGTACGTCTTTGCCAATTTAATTCAGAATAAGAACTATGTCAACTAGGGAGCTAAATTATTTTTTGTAGGACGATTCTCTTGAACTGATATAATAAATAGTGAATATAGAAAGCTGCTTGTAGTGTTGGTATAAGGCCCGTGTGCCCAATGGAGAAGACAATTGGTTCTATCTCCCAGAAAAAAAGGCGAAATCCTAAACCAAGGATGTGCGTCTACAATAAGCATTGAGTTTATAGGAATCCCAAATCCACCAGACCAATCCGCAGTCTTCTCTAAGGATGAAAAGCTTTGAACATTCTTAATCTCTTAATCCTTAATTACCCAAAATCAAGGAAGAGCTCTATGCCTCTAATGTTAGTTATATCTTTTAGATTAAGTAATATTTAACATGTTTTCACCCAATTTAAGATTAGGAGCATTATTCCCAAAACTGGGATCATCTTTTAACCTGCAAAGAAATAGCAGCGTTGCAGCTCATTTCTTCAGTTTGCACTCAAAGGGTTCTACTTTCGCCGGTGTCCGATAGACGAAAAACGGCCGCGAACTTTCTTTTGGGCAATTTCTCGAGAAAAAAAGTTAGTATTTAAAATTAAAATTACTGTGGTTTCTTATTTTATTTTAATAGTTCAATATATTTGAAATTAGTATCGAAATTTTTAATTTCAATTTTCGCTACATTTATTAACGGTCAATCACTTTTATAAAGTGAAAATGAAAAATCGTTTTGGTTCAACTCCTCTCTCAGTTTTTAGTTTTTTATTTTATTGATCAATTCATTTTTAAAGAAAATATTTCTCAGAAAATCGGTAGGAATCCTTTACCATTCCGTTCCGTTCCGCTATTTTCGACTTTCAGAATAAAATGGACCCGAGGAAACGACTGAAAGTATGCAAAAGTCACGTTTGTTATAATATAAAATAAAACTAAGCCATATAATTGTTTATCATTTTATTTTATAACCCTGCGATTTCTCAAGCGCTATTAGTCGTTCAACTAAGAATTGCATTGAAAAACACAACAATATGTTCCATGTTCTAAAAGAATAAATCCGAGAGAAAGCAACGAACGTAGCCCGTTAAAATGAAAATAAATATGGCCGATGTTAGTACAGAGCTGTCACTTGGTTTGTGTTTCTAGATGATTCATAGGTTTTGATACACAAAGTTCGATTTGTTTTGGAAAGCAATACTGTTAAAAAACACTGCGGCTTCGTGTACTGGACAAATGTTTGATTCGAATGAATGTAAGTTAAGACGATGGAGTTCCTCAGAAATGCGTTGCATTCACCTTCAAGAGCGAAACAAGGAAGTGCTCAAGGTTTATTTTCCAAACAATCTATTTTCAGCTATTGCCGAAGAACAATAGTAAGAGGCCAGTAAACAATGAGCGAGGAGGACAGTCTAGAACTTCCTGAAGTTTTGAAAAAGCTCAAAATTTTCCCAGCATCTGCAGGAAAGATCGCAGGTGATGTCCCTCTTAATCCGTTCGAATGCAGAGGACTAGGAAAAAACGACGACAAAATACGCGAAATATTCGGAGACAGATGCGGATGTTCATGTCGTGCGAGTAGCATTGAGCACAGGATAATAAAGCATGTTTCGTTTAAACAAAAACCTAGCGGCAGACTTCTGAAGGAACCCATACTCAAGTCAATTCAGAATTGCATTCATCACAGGCACATACGGCACAAAAGGCGCGACGAATTGCGATCAAGGCAGCTGGACGACCTGGCCGAATGTCCAAATTTGGATGCCCTCAGGCTGGAGGATCTGGAGTACACAAGCGTTTCCAAAGCGGTTGACACATTAACCGATTTCCACAAACTCGCAAAGGAAATTGATAGAGTTACGAGCAACGAATCTATTAACATTAAGGAAGCAAACCCTGCCAGGCAACAGCAGTTCACGGCCGACTCCCGATCAAAGTACCACAAGAGGCTGAAGAAGGCCCAGGCAAAGGTGGACGACCTGCTGGAGCAAAACAACAACGGCAGCGCCAGCTCCTCGTGCGCCCAGCAGGCCCGCATAACAACCCCGTCGACCTGCGACGTTACAATTGATGAATTAGCTAGCTACTTCGAGACGTTTGTGCACATACCCAAGAAGATGTCGACCATGGCCGAGATGATGTACATTTGAGTAGATAAAGGATTTGTTCAAAGATGTTTAAATGGTTTCACTGGCGGGGCGCGCGCCGTCTTTGCACCTAATAGAATATATTTTGTATATGTGTATCTCTCTTTTATTTGTAAAATAAATTTATGTACATGATTCCGGGTCTTTGCGCGGAGCAAAAGCGAATTCTTTACTTCAGGGGAGTTTGAATAAAGCCGCGCTGCGAGCCTCGGTGGATTCACGGCTAGGGGGCCAGTCTGAGCTTCTGACAGTTGGGGAAACGTCAAAGCAGCATGGTTTGTTGCTGGTAGAAACGGGTCAGCGTGTGGTTTTTTTGAATCCATTTGAGGGCTGAAGGGTTACGAACAGTTTGAAAAAGTGAGTAAAGGTGGAAGTGAACCAAATTCGCAAAGGAGGGGAGAACATTAATATCTACGAAAATACAGAAAAATCAACGGAATGGTATTACGGAAAGTACATACAGGAGGCAAATTAAGCATTAATAGAATTAATTCAAAAAAGTATTCTCAGTACTTTTTCATATACCTAAACCCAACCACAGTTCACCAAGTTTTATACGAAAGCAAGTCAATAAATAAGATAAATCCGTAGATTAGACTTCAGAAGAATTTCTCTTTAAATAGGTAACTCAGAAAATACATACGATGAATTTAAGGCATCCTGAATTTTGGTAATTGAATTTCATTTCTAACTAAACTAAAGCGACGGGTCCTTCGTTCTTTTTAACTTAGGATTTGAAATCCCGAAAGAATTAAATTTCTTTGTTGAGAAAATAATGCAGAGAATATAAAAAAGTCTACACATATATTTAAGAATGTTAGAAAAAGATGAATTGCTTTATAAAGGAATATGTTTTTCAAAACCTTTACAGCATCTGGAATGTGCAGTATAGGCGAAGATGACTTCGGAGATGGGGGCGGAGCGCATGCAATGCCGAAGGACACAGTCCTAGATGAGACCGTGTTAAGTGGAATCTGTAAAAAATGCAACCAAAATGAGGTGGTTGTGAAAATGGATTTTAAGGAACCAGAATGTAAGGATTGCTTTTTAGAGAACGTCCGGCATAAATTTCGCGCAACCCTGGGCTCCTCAAAGGTTCTTCCTCGAGAGGCAGACGTGCTCGTGATATTCGACGGCAGCGCGGAGAGTGTCGCCCTTCTAGACATGATACATTTTGCTGTAAACCAGAATAATTTCAAGCGTCTTCGGTGTAATCCAAGGGTTTTATATGTGGACGAGGAATTCTTAAAAAATGCACCAACAGAGTGTTCACTCTTAACTGCTAAAGAAATAATCTCCAACTATGATATAAAGGCTTATGTGGTTTCCTTGGCTTCCAAAAGTAATCCAATTGAATTTAAAGATTTCGGTGGTCGCAGTGGTTTCGTCGAATATGAGGAAACATTCCTAAAACACTTGAAGAATATAAAAACGCTGACGTCACAGCAGGATTTCATATCGAAGATGCGATATAACAGGATCAAATTAGCTGCCGAACAGTTAGGATGCAAGTTTGTACTCTTGCCAGACATCTCACTTACGCTAGCGACCACATTGCTGGCCGACGTGATTCTGGGACGCGGTAGATCGACGGCTCTGGATGTCTCCTTCCTGGACGACAGAAATCAAAATTTAACAATTATTCGTCCCATAAAGGACTTGGGTGCAAAAGAGGTCACGACTTACGTCCGCCTGAATGGCTTGAGGTGCCCAGGGAGGTGTCTCTTCGGAGACACAAGTGGTGCAAATGCCAGCCTGCAGAATCTGACGAAAGCTTTTATCGATAATTTGCAGAATAATTTTTCGTCTACAGTCTCGACGGTATTTAGGACCGGTGATAAGCTAGCTCCGAAAACCTCCTCACCTTCTGAAAGAGATTTAAATGGAGGGCTTGAACAGTCTATGAATGGATTAAGTATCAGATCCGACAGATGCGCTTTCTGCTGCTCTGCTTTGGATTTCTCCAACAGCAAGACTTTGTTTGCAACTGAGTTCTCGAGGTTAGTGTCGAACACTGCCTCACAGGATCTGACTGACTTGGAAAGTCTGGAGGAATTGACGAACATGCAAGTGCAGGGTACAGAAAATTGCACTCTCAAAAGTCTATGCCATGGCTGTAGGAACATTTATAACGAGTACCCCGATTTCTTTGGAACATAACAATAAATTATTTATTTTTAATGCAGTGTTTTATATTCTGTTCCCCTAAAAATGTTTGCAGAAAGAAAGCAATTTAATGTTTTGTTTTAAGTTTTAAAAGCAATTTTATATTTAAAAAAAAAAAAATCTTATTACCCAGCGCGTAATAGAAACGATGATTAGTTATAACCGCATAGTGGACAAGAGTTAATTTTCAGCGTTTTCTAAATAATGGTGCAATTTAACTGCTAAAGGGGTTACAGATGAAGTACATGCTTCCCATATGAGAAAGCCCCGTTTAGATGGGGAAACAATAAAAGCTAGAAAGCCCACAATGAAGGGCTTTGTCAAAATTTCAAAAATTGCGAAATCTCTGCTCTTGAAAGCGTCGAGCCTAGTCTAGTCGAGCCGCCTCTTGTGCTTTTATTTAATAGATCGGATTTTATAGTCCAAAGGTTACCTCTTTAAGTAACTCTTAGTTGCGTTGAAACACCACCAAAATTAAGATCAAAAATGTACCTAAAAACAGGCAGAGGAGCAAACAACTAATGTCCTGCATTTTACGTGCCATTACGCAGTATCTGAATAGCTAAACAGACAAAATCTAAGTAGGGCAGGTATAATCTGCTGCTGCTGGTGATACATACTTTCCAAATCAATGACTGCGGAAGTGTTTCAGGAACCATTACACCGACGTTTTAATGTTTAGGAAATAGCGAACTGACTTTTGCTCATCTCTTAACTGGGCAAGACTCGGACTGACCTCCCCTCAAGAAAACCCTTACACAGGTGGAAAGGAAACAAAGCCCAATGTAAAAGGACGAAGTAAAAGACGTACTTATTCAAATAAATAAAATTTATTTTTTTCTTTCTAAATTAAATTAAATTAAATAGGGAATTCATTCAGTAATACGTGCGTATCCTTGTTAGAATCTACTCCTTCTTGCTAAACAATAAAGTATAAAAAAAAGAACCCTAAAAATAATCAGTAGTTTTCCTCGACGGTGTGGTTCAAGAAAATCACATTACGAAATGAAAAGATCCAAAGTTTATCTAAAACCCTTAAAGCTAGTTTAATAATATTATGGATAAAATCTAAGTGTTTAATTCTTAACAGGTAGAGGTGGGGGAGGGTAGGCGAACATGCCAGGTGCAACAGCATAACTTGCAGCCACTGCGTATTGCTGGGCATAGTCAGCCGCTGCGTGCGCAACTTGCGGGGGCAGGGAGTTAGCCGCTCGCGAACTGTACTGTGAAGGATATGACGCGGCGGAGGGGGTTGTTCGCGACGCGGCAGATGAGGAGTAACCTGAAATGGAACCTGGGTATGAGCTCGGTGCTGACTGACTTGGGGGGCCGCTGGACTGCATTGGGGGTCTGCTGCTGAAGCGGGTCGATCCCTGGCTGGAATATGAGCTTGTTCCGTTTGAGGCTCCTTCGGAGGACCCGTACGACGGATGTGACTTGTTCGCCGCTAGCTTGTCGAATCCATTAGTTTGTTCTGATGAGAATCGGGATGGCTGCCCATTGGACCTTGTTGACGATATTAGTGGCTTTGGGCCCCGCGAATCTTCGGATTCGTCACGAGTCGGTGGCCTTCTGTAATCTCTTGAGGGTAAGCCATTGTTCGGCTCCGGGCGAGCATTGAAGTTATTGTTTCTATAGTCACGACCGCCCCCATAGCCGTTTGAACGATCATCACGCCTTGGCCCACCGTTGTAGCCTCCTCTCGCATCGCGTCCGCCACCACCCATGCGGTTGTTCGGACCTCCGCGACTCTGAAATCGTGAGCGACCACCCTTGCCGTAACCATTTCCAAGTTTGGCCATTTCGAGAAGTCGGGGGTTTATAACCTGCAAAATAACATTGGTCAGTTCAGGTGATCACTTTAAGATTAACGATTTTACTTCTGGACAAACCTGGTTGGCCTCTCGCAGCACATTTACCAAGTCATTTGCCTTAGCCGCGTTAGCAGCCGTGAACAGAGTATACGCCGTTCCAGTGTTATTGGAACGGCCGGTTCGCCCAATGCGATGAACATAGTCTTCGGAATTTGATGGGTAATCGTAATTGATTACGAATTTCACATCTTCGACATCTAAATTTTGAAAATGTTTTTTCAGCAAATTTGAGTAAAGGTAGTACACAAAGTTGGCAACAAAAATTTCATTTCGATTTTTCTCGCTTTTCTTTCTCAACTTGGACCTCGACTTGCTTTGCTCTCAATCACACTTACCTGGCTGGGGACGACCCTGTAAAAAATGCTTAAAAATCCTACGCATATCCAAGTTAGCAAAGATTAATTGAATTTTACAGGAACAAATCGTCCTCATGTTCAATCCATTGATAATTGAATTTTTATTTTTACTTCTCTTTTTGTTTTTTTTTTTTTTTTAGCAAAAATGAAAGAAAAAATCGAAGTCCATTTTTGTTTGAATAAGTGGCGATTTCACTTTGATTATTCTTGTTAACACAATCTAATGTCAGTCAAATATATTTGGCCGGGAGTCTGAGATTTCCGCCTTTGCGAAGAATTTAATTGAAAGTTATATCACTTTTTAGAAGGCACTTGATTTTTAATGCATGTATTTCAGATTCCACAAGATGAGAGAGGTGGAGATGCAGTGCAGTGCAGGCAATGTGATATAATCCTCCAGGTTGTGTGTGGGCTCACAAGACACGACGTTATTCTTATCAAATATTTTAATTAAATTGAACCAAAGATATTGAAATTATGCAAAAAACATTTAAGCACGCACTTTGCCTCTTCGGAACTGATAATTGCCAATTTGAAAGATGTCTTATGAGCATACCGGACACTGTGTGTGGAGTTGGGAAATATCCAAAGCAGACATTGTTGCACTTTGTGTTTTTATTTCGGTCGATGTGTGTTTTTTTTTTGTTTTGTTTTTCTTTAAGACAACTGAAAATTAAATTTTAAGGACACAACACTTTCGGAAGAGGCGTGCCCATCACAATTTTTTGTTTGTTTGTTATATTAACTGGAAATTCATTGAAATTCTCCTTGGCAGGAAAAAGAAGTCCATGATGTGCTTGCACACAAATCTTAGGTGTGTTGAAAGTGTCCGTCGTCGAGCAGCAACAAGATGCACTGCTGGTAAGTAGTAAAATTTGTCTTACGAACTATCAACATTTTCAATGTTTAAGCTAATTTTTGTATATTTTTTCTTTGTTTCATGTTTTACACAAGAATGCAACTTATCCTTTACTGTTAACTCTCTTCTCTCGATCTGCCAACTTACCTTTGCTCCTGGTTAATGGCAAAGAGTAAATGGCGAAAGTTTACCTTAAATCTGCCTTAAGTTAACAGATCACTATTATACATACACTTATCATCATAATGCCTTGTTGGTGTACATTAAATAAAATTAACAAATATAATCCCGCTCAGTGATCACAATTTCGGTATTTGTTTTTGAAAGCCTATACAATTAAATCTATTCCTTTACGACTCCAGTATTCACCGAATTTCTGAATTTACCTTTTGATGACCTCCAGAACTTTAAGCCATCCACAATGAAAACCTGTGAATTAGAACACTCCCATGCAAGAATACATTTTTTAAAGAGCGTGAATACTGGACAAAAGCTGGAAAAACTTCGTTAAATGTAATATACATATCGCATTATCTGGCTGTGTGCTTAATACTTTTCTTTCGCTTGACCTGGATGGTACCGTACAACTTTCTACTTAAATAGTTTAACAATAAGGCAGGGCGATCACATTACCTATCTGAATTCAATTTCCAAATTTCTAATAAAAAATTTTTAGATCAAAAGGATACTAAGGAAATTCGTTATGGACATTGCATGCAAAATGGAACACGAAAAACAGAAAACAAAGGTAAAGAAGCTACCAGTGTTAAATGCAATTACCAAAATACCCAATTTCGAAATATTAATTACGAATGCAATGAACTCGTCATTAAAGCTAACTAAAACCACACTCCTCGTCATATCTCTTGCTTATATAATTATGAAAAAAAAGGCAATACTTTAATTGAATTGATCCCCAAAAAAACGTGGCCGCCACTGCTTTTTGAATTAAGACTAAACTTAAAAAAGAATGGCAAAAAAATACTTCGACGCTTTTAATTATTCGCTAGAGCACTATAACAGGTTTTCACCTGCATACTTTACCTGTGAAAAGTTTCGTCGTCGCATATTTGAAAGAAAAAGTATCAAATCCGCACGTCAGCATTAACGCAAAACCAACGAGACACAAGCACCTTGAATTTATTTTTTATTTTTGGTTTTCTCACGATTCCTCAGAGAAATTGTACCGTAAAGCCTTGGTTTTGCCTTGCGATGCGATAGTACATTTTCTAAATTAGGCTTAATTAAATTAAAAGTTAATGCTCCACGGCTAACAGATTTCACGGCCACTCATCTGACTGACTTAATTTTGATTAAGACTTTTAAGTAGATCACCAGAAAATTTAATCGAATAAGGAAACGTTTTAAACTCTTACCTAATCCCCTGGCTGCAACATCGGTTGCAACTAAAATTGTTTGCCTGCCTGTTCGGAATGCATTGAGTACATAATCGCGCTCTGGCTGCGACTTATCGCCATGAATGGCACAAGCTCTCCACCCTTGTCGGGAGATTGCGCGCGTGATATCATCAACACGCCTCTTGGTCTCGACAAATATAATTGTCTTGGTTTCATTTTCTGATGAGATTTCAGTTAACAGCTTAATAAGCTTAGATTCTTTCTCATGTTCTTCGCACACATCAACAATTTGCAGAATGTTATGATTAGCAGAAAGTGTTAGAGATCCAATGTTAATCTGAATGTAATTATCTAAGAATTCTTCGGCTAAGTTTCTGACCTCCTTGGGCCAAGTGGCGGACCACATGAGGACTTGTCGGTCTGGTCTAATTTGTTCAATTATTTTTCGAATTTGGGGCTCAAATCCCATGTCCAACATACGATCAGCCTCATCGAGCACCAAATAGGTGCATCTTTTCAGGTTAGTGGTTCCTTTCTCAAGGAAATCGATCAATCTTCCAGGAGTAGCAATAACGATTTCGACTCCTCGCTCCAAATCCCTAGCTTGTGAATGTTTTGGAGCGCCTCCAAAAATGCAAGTGTTACTTACGCGAGTCCGGGAACCGAAATCGTTTGCCACTTGCTGAATTTGTTGGGCTAGCTCACGAGTGGGTGCGAGTATCAAAGCGATCGGACCATCTCCACGTTGTAGTCTCGGTTGGTGATTTATATGGACCACAGCCGGGAGTACATACGCGAGGGTTTTCCCCGATCCCGTTTGAGCTATACCCACCATGTCTCGACCACTAAGTGCGATAGGCCAACCTTGGGCTTGAATAGCAGTGGGCGCTTTAAAGCCCTGCTTTTTAATCTCGTCTAGGACATACTCAGGAAAGCCACCCTCATCAAACTCCAAGCTCGGTGGTGGGATCCCCTTCCCCTTCAGGGTGATCTCATTGCGGGATAAATATCGCTGCACTTCGTCCTGGGACCGGTTCATCACGGCCGTGCATGGCTCATAGAAGTTCTTTCTGAATGGTGTCAATTCGACATTTTCCCAGCGAATGCGACGAAGCCGTTCGCCTGGCTGCTGCTTTCCCTTCATGCCCCCAGCATCACGACGGTCGGGCGGGCCACCCCTGTAGCCACTGCCGCCACTTCCACGACTTGACCCGCCTCGGTTTCCTCCGTCACGGTAGCCTCCGCGGTTTCCACTGGGACGTTCTCCATTACGACTATACCTGGGGAAATAGTTTTCTTTATTAAAGATGTCGGACCACTATTACGTCAGCTGTATCGATCTTTCACAAAAACCATCTCGGATCACCTATTGCTCAGAGAGCTTTTAATTTTTAAAAATACATTTTGCTTGACTTCCACAACAGATAAAAGAAGGGATTTCACCATGAAAACAAGAAAATTTCAAGTAACGGGCTTACAAAAGCCAACAATGAAAAATCGATCAAAGGCAGCCATCTTGGAAATACATTTCCCTGACCTTGTTCTACAGCAAAACCAGAGAAATGGACACATTTAAATGTTGCGAAATGTTCGGAAGATATGAGTACTTACATGTTGATTGTTTTTATTATTATTTTTTTTTAATAAATACTGTTTCCTATTTCACAAAAACTTTTATGAACGAATTCCCTCGAACACTCAGAACGTACAACCTTACTCACTGAACGCTAGAGAACGAATGGGGAACGAAGTCGAATTGGAAACGGGACGACGCACTTTGTAGATTTGGAGAGCATGCAGGGCTGAGCAAACGCACTTTGTCTCCAAATTATTAAGGCAGTTTTTCTTCAATTTTGTGGGTATTTGAGTTATTTTGGCAAATATGATTGGCGAATTGGCTTTAATTCGCAGCTTGCGGCAATTTTGACACGGCCCACGTGAAATTGAACAGTATCACGTCGGCTGACTGTTGGGCCGTAGATGTCACCTGAAACAAATGTGACGCATTTTGGAGAGTTTTAGGGCCAGGGAAAACTGCCTCTCTAGTGACATCCTGCTCACACGCACGGCTTCCCTTCTCTAGAGCTATCCTGGTTCACTTCTCTAGAGGAAGGCTGCTCATCTTCTTGATATTGGAAATATCGTAAAATCGGAGATTGGAAAGAATATGCCGAATTGAAAATTGGCCCAAGGCACACTACGCCGAATGGGGTTGCTAGTGTTGCAATTTGTGACTTCGTTCCAGAAGTTGCCTGACAACCCCATTTGTAGGCGCAGGATATCTGCCAGCGCTCGTAACTGTTGAATCTTCACAGATTTTCCCGTTTGTTCAACATTTCCTTTTTATCAGTGTGCGTAATTGAGCCTTTATTGTTTATACAATTTGAATTTATCTTTTATTTAATGACACTTTTGAAATGTAAATGCTCATGCGTTGAATTCCGTTGTTCTGACAACACTGACGCACTTGCCAATGCGTCGTAATGCGTTGCGTCGCTTAGCAGTTCAAAACTCTATCGATTTTTGCGCGGACGGTCAACGTTCGGTTTCGTCTCCGGTTCTTTCGGAAGAATATTTAAAAGTGTTCCGTGCGGGCACTTTTCGCTGAAAATCGGAAGATACTTCGAGTAATATGTTTATATAACGAAAAATCGCGTTCTCGAGCAGCGGAATAGTTTCTCTTTTTTAAAAAGTAATAGCACATACAGGCCCTCCGCCCACCACTCCTTCCGCCAGTGTCTAATTCTGGTATTTGTTGTTAATGTGGGTTTTGTTGGATTTTATACAGATAAGTGCTTAAGTAGGATAACTGACCAATGGCCTCGACGTCGATTGTTCTCAAGAGCCTGTCCATCCTGCTGGGATTGTTCTTCATATTCGTCGGCCTGCTCAAGCTGACACCTCACTTAAGCAAGGACCTGTACAAAGACCTGGTAAGAGCCCTGTCTTACTCCTACTCCTCCGCCTCCTTTGCGACAGTGGAACCTTTTTCCTGGCGCAAATGATCTGCTGCAGTCTATTTTCGAAGCGCTGTTGCATCCACGACCGGACCGGGCAGGACATCAATTTCCAACACGGCCAGAAGTGCACTCTTGTAAATTTCAGCCACCGATTAATAAGTGCCCGCGTGTTTGCCAATCCCCGGACCCGTCTGGTCAGCACAGCGTGCTAGCTAGAAGCTGCGGGGTTTTAAAAATAAATGTAGCCCTGGGTTGGCGCAGCGTCCCGACCGAATGCTTATCGTTCAAACAATGCGCCGGGGACCCGCGGGTTGCGACTTTTAACACGAGGGGCCGCAAAGCGCATTCCGGCGGGGTTAAGCCCGCGACACTCGATCCAGATGCGATTTTGAGGGAAAGGTATTTCGGTTTTTATTATAACCTTTGACACGGCTAGGGGCACCTGGGACATGGGCCCGAAATTTGTTAGGCAGAATTTATTGCCGCAGTTGATAAACACGAGGTGTCGGACAACGGATGACCAAGCAGCAGTTCAATCACTTTCGGCGGCAGTACATGTTTTTCGAAACGTTATAAAGTCGCTTTAACTCGAGCAGTTACATTCGTTGAATTATATTATTGATTAGTGCAGCTCCTATTCCCGAGCGGTGATGTATGCCCCTTCTTGTATTGCACCTTTTATGGAATTTAGGATGTTGCTGCTTCAATTATTTATAACAAAAACAACCTTATTCAAAGCGAAATAAACAATTCCGTTACAAACTGTAGTCTCACGAATTGCGTCAGGTCGAATGTGTAAACCACTGACATGCAAACAATGGACCGAACGGTCGAACCAACCAAGGAACAGATTTTGTACTATCGTCTACTTTATTTAAAATAGGTATCATAAGTATTACAATACAAATCGTTGTGAATTTACCATTAAACGATAAAGTTAAAATTAGAAAGCTTGGAAATCCTTCAGCAAAAAAGAAAATTGAAGAATAACTAAACAATGGCATATGCGAAGTTTTGCCTTTTACGTTTGCTCTTAATTTAACATGAAATGTTACGAAAATTCTCCGGATCTCCGGATCATCATCACTAGATGAAACTGTATTCCTACTAACATATCCCAAAAACGACGAGAATTGGTGAAAATTTGTTATTTAATGCTAGTGGTCTGTTACGTTTTTAAAACTTTTTATTTTGAAAAAAGCATTAGTAATTTTGATAGCGAGGTGTGCATTTCTCAGTGTTAAACAAAATTCAATTCAAGAATACGTTTCAAAAGGATTTCGATGTCTTACTCTTATTATCAATTTGAAATTTGGCACAGTTGCAGAAGTTATTTGCCCGCATCTATTCCCCGTGAAAGAAAATATTTTTGATAAAATTAAATGGGTATCATTTGAAAGTGCATGCTTTAAGGATTTACAAATTTTTTTTAATTTTAAGTTGCATTAGTTTTTGATTTATGGTCAAAAATGTGCGAAAGAATACCATTCACTTCCCCTTATCTCCGAAGTTTGCAAGCCAAATAATCTGAAATAATTCATACTAATAGAAGATCTAATATATATTACAACAAAAATAAAACGAAGTTACAGAAGAAAATAAATGAAATTAATCAAATTTGTTAAGTTTTTTAATATTGTACGGAATCCTCGGTGAGCGAGTCTGATTCGTACTTGGCTGGTTTTGTAAAAAAATACGTTGTTAACTTTTGAGAAAATTTCAACTCGCCATGTTTTCCTGTAAATTATATGTATATCTCCAATATCACTAATTTTCTTTGAAATTTTAACCTAGTTTTGGAAAGACACTAGGGGTGAATTAGTTCTCTGGAAGATTTCTCAAAAAATATTCCATATTTTTCCATACACTCACTCCATTTTTCTGCTAATATTCAACTCCATATTTTTATATAGTTGATTTTATAATTTACTATCCGATTAGTGTTCCTTATTATTTAAAGCTTCAGGGTTTACACATTTTTAGTGCTTTGAAAGGTTACTATACTATAGATGTACAATGTATTCAGCAATTTTGTAAAATTTGCATATATATAAGCATTAAGGGAATGAGATTTTCACCAGAAAATCGATATAAAAAGGAAATCAAGTTTTATAGGATAGTTCTACCCAGAGTAGTATCTAAAATAAATAATTCTGTTTAAAAATTGACCACTTCGCATTTGTCATAACATTATGATACGCACAACAAAAAAAGGTATTTGGGGATTGTAAGGAATAAATTTTCACCACGGGAACTCAGCACAGTGCAGATTATTTTTAAATAAAAATTTGTGCACCAAACAGAAAAACATGCACGGAAAAAACATAAAACGATATCATTCCATGCTTTGAGGATTTACCTGGTGAACGTGTCTCCCTTTGTTGAATAAAAAATAATTTTATACAGTATTATTGTAAAATATTTTATTATCAACCAAGGCGCGACGTGTGAGTAACCAAAGTTACATAAATTGTGTCTACTCTACTGTAATTTTCCAACCATTTGAGCTTAAATTCATATAAGCAGTTTGTAGTAAACATTTTAGTGAAAATTTAGTAAGAATTTAATTTCTACAATCATTACTAAACTATACTATACTAACCACACTTGTTCCTAATTTCGTTTTCATAATTACATTAAAAGCAAGAAGTTTTATAGCACTAAAAAAAAGAAAAACTCGTTCCACCTCATAATTTTCCTTTTCCTTGGGGGTATCGAACTCTGCTTTGTCGCGGATCGGAGTGTATTTTTTATATCTGTATTTTATAAGTAATGTTCTAAAAAGTATAGCCCGAAAATTTGCAAAAAGCACCACTGTTTAGTTCATACTTTGTCATAATGCTATTTATTTAACAGTTACTAATTGTATAAATAATATAATTTCCAAATTGCTACATACTACACGAACGTTTCTCAATTCTTGTGCTAACTTGAATTGTACTGCCGAGATAGTTATAATATCTTAAAGTTATCAGACCTTTTTTAAGATATTTTTATCTTCCGGTCCTTGGGAAGCAAATATTTGTACCTGCATAAAATATGTTCCTGAAATCTTGTTCCACACAGCGCATCATTTCCAAAAGCTAAGAGGTATTTCATTAAATAATAATGGTGCATTTTGATTTTTCATCAAAAATGAGTAAATATTCCGTCATGGTTTTTAATTCTTTATTAAGGGTTACTAATTGAGTTTGTTATTGAACTTCTCGTAATAAACAAGAATGTTTTTATCGAAGGAACCAAAATAGACAGCCTTGTGCGACATTAAAATTTAAATAGTTTGCGCCTGCAGCGAAAAATTTATCAGGTCTAAACCCACGATTCGGCGAGTTTCTTTTTTACTAAGAGTTTTCCAAATTAATCATCATTAGGAAATTTAATTCTGAAGAGGGCGAATTTTTTCTTTCTTTTATTCGACCGCAACTTAAGATTGAAGTGCTGGTGGAATATTTTCGGATATGGGGCTCAAACGCCTAGAGATCTTTATGAGTGTGACCTTTCAGTCCCATAATTTAGGTATGGCTTTCAAGTTCGTGAGGAGCTCTTGGAATAATAAATAAAATCGAACACATGCTCCACGGTGACTCGATTGCTTGACCGTCCGTTATATTTAGCGTCGAACTTGAGTGTGTACGTAGCCCGAAGATAAAACTGAGTGGCAGCGTCATTCATAGAATCTTTAAGTTTATTTCTAGCAAATATTATTTGACTGGTTGCTACATTACATCATTGCTGTGTCTTTTCATTTCAGCGAAACGAGTACGTTAAGTATGCGAAAGTCTTCCCATTGTCATCCATTCTGGACATCAAGATACCATCGAAATGGTACCGGCGATGTGTTGGTATTTTAGAAATAACCTGCGGCATAGCAATGGCAGCTATTCCAAATCGTATGTCTATTAAATTAACTCATATGTACCGGCGAATTGCATAATCAGTTTTAAATGTTTCCTATTTTTAGACAAAATAAAAAACACTGCCAATATAACACTTCTGTTACTTATGTTCTTGGGCGTTTATCAGCACTATATGGTCAGTGATCCGTTCGAGAGGTCTGGACCAGCGCTGGTGTTTACCTTCATGTTGGCCGGCAGACTCGTTGTGTGGTACCAGGTAACAGACGTTTTTATCTTTTGCCAACTTGCACTGCTTGCTCTTTTTTTTACGTCTCGACTATTTATTTTTCCTTAATGTTCTGAAGAAGAATTCGCTTATTTTTCTTGGTCGCCTCAAAACACAATTTTAAAAATTCCTAACTCAGTGGGTAGCTAATTCGTTAACTATATTAAAACTGAAATAACTATTGGAACAATGATCACCTGTATTTGAAATGGATTCAAAGCTATAACATCCTTTTGAATAACTGCCAGACTAAAATTATTATAATAGTATACAATTCTTTAAACACACAAATAAACCTATGATTAAACATTTCTAGAATATTGATTAAAATAATGCTTTTAATATAGTTAATTGAAATATTAAAAGCCACAAACTTAAAAAAAAAAACAAGAAAAATGTCGTGAATATTTCGATAGAAAAGAAAAAGAGAAAGTTAAGTTTTTGTTACTTTGGTCTGTTGGCTTCTTAATTCTGGCACAAATTTTTTTATTTTATTGTTTGTTCAAAATGATTTTCGAATTTTTTCCAAAACAATATTTGGGTAATAATTCAAAAAAAATGAAATTCTTCGATCCAAATTATCTTTCTTAGTAAGAGGGCGTAAGCTCTAAAAATATAAGAATTTAAAACATTGGTGTGCACTGCAAATAGGATCGATGTAAATAAAAACATAAAGGCTACAATTTAATATAATTTTAGAAAGTTTAGCTAATGGAATAACTAATAATATTAGTGCCTAATATAAATTATCCATGTACATTTATGTGTTTAACAAACTGCAGCGTACACGTCCTCATCTAACATTGATGCCGATTCTAAAAAAGTAATTCAAGCAGATAATACAAGGGAATAAATAACATTGTAGTAGCGTAATGTAATCTTGTTTATTGTCTGCTCTAATCAGTGCGCCGACAATAAGGTTAACAAAATTTTAAGTGGGAAGATGGAACTAAAAGCCTTTAAATTTCTACAGCAGTACGCCGAGGAGAAAATACTCACACAGTCTAGGAAGTGTTCGATTACAGTCGTGGAGTACCATCCAGGAATGCAACCCACATACACAGTTTATAGTCGAAAGAGTCTATAAACTGAAACGCATGGCGAATTTATTCGTATTTATTTATTTTTATTGTTAATTCATATTTGTTATGTACTATTTCAATTATTCTCTCTGCAATACGCGATTACATGCGAACATACCGATTTTATAAATTGTACATTCGAAATAAAATTTTGTTACAAACATTTTGCTGTGAAGAATTTATCTATCTTAAAAAATAAAAGACAATATTTTCAAGATTTTACTAATTTTTAGCTACGTTAGATACGAAATATGCAAACATAATTATGTTTTTTAAATGAAGTAAATATACCTTTCACTGCCGTATTTAAAAAAAGAAAAAATCTGTATAATCTATAATTTACAATATTATCATAGAATAATGTACTTTTTGTTTTAAATGAGCTTGGAATATTGGTGCCTTTTGAAATATTTGTTCAATATAATCACTTTTAACCGCAAATTCCGATATTTCGGTATTTTTTACTATAAGGCTATAAGCTATAGCTATACAAAACAGATCAGGAATGGTAAAAATTACTTTTTCTATTAAGATTAATATTGCCTTACTTATTTAATATTTTGCTCATGAAAGAAGACTAAAAGGAATAAAAATCAATAAACTTTGCTTTTGTTTCATATTAATTTTCTTGAGATCTAGAAAGTTCAAATATTTATAACTAAAAGTAACATAAATCCTATATTTATAAAATATTCAACAATTTTATTTTGTTAACAATTAAAACATCGACCGTTCATTTCTGATCGCTAGAATTTTTCTTTTCTAAGTATTTTTAGATTAGCAAATTAAAATGAAATTCTAAGTAATATTGAAGAATTAAAATGTAGTAAATGGTTTTTGTCCCTTTGTTCATGCTAGTAAAAAGTAGGTAGTTCCATACATTTAAATAATAAAATATACCCACATATATACATAGGTTTTGTGGAGTAATTAATTTCCCAAAAGTTTTCGTGGTACTTTCAGGTTTTAGTGATAAAATATGTTTCAGAAATTTTATTAAAAGCAGTTTTGTTTTTCACTTTCATTAAATCTAAAAGAAAAGAATAAGATGTTCGTTAATCGTAACCAGTTTTGAAGATAATAGTGTTATTTTAGTATAAGATTTATATGGCGAATATTTTTCGTCCCTTGCCAAATCAGACTGAAATTTGAAACATTGCTTAAAGTAATGAAGAAATATACGAATCGAAAAATTGTTACAATTATAATTATAATGCCAATTCATGGCAGTTTATTATTTCAGGACAGGAACTAGATAAACATTTGTAATTATTACCTTGTGGGAAATTGTATTATTTTCTACAAATGATTTAGTTTTATTAGGTTATACTCGAACCTAATAACCACTTTGATCACTAAATATGAAAAGTTAGATGTTTTATTCTATAGCTTAAACAATTATAATTTGTTATTTTGCATGTTCATTTTATTGGCGGTAGTTATTTTCTCCTAAGGGAATTAAAAAGTGAATAAATCTGAAATAACTAGTACGATTAACATTAATTCTAATGTGAACAAATTCGGGATTCTAATACTGTTTACTATTTATTTTATTCAAAAAACGTAGGTTTCTTGAAGAAAAAATTAATAATTCAATTACTAAGCCTTTTAAGCGGAGCTTATGTTGGATCAAAGGGATATTTACCTTCGAGAAATTGGGTGCAGTTCCTCTGGAGTAGGTCTTGCATGAAATAATATGACCTTACAGATATCCAACATATACATTTTCGCAGACTTACAATATTATCCAGGATGAAAGATATTTATTCTGCTTACAGAAGTTTTTTTTTGTTTCATCGTTTCTTTTTATTGATTAAAAAAGAGATATATTTTTAATTCTAAAACTTTAGAGGAAAAATGTTAAATTGGTGATTTAATGATTTCAAACATATAAAGAGAAACTTTTATTTTAAAATTACATATCTAAACTTTTAAAAAATACTCCCTTCTAGAAGGAAACATTTTACTTTAGTTGCTTGAACCTTTCTACTTCTTCTGACCCTTTAGATTTTATTTTTATATGCAAAAAATACTTCGGTCTGAAAGTATCAGTTCATTTTTATATTGCAACAAGCTTAATTGTTCTTATAGACTTCAGCTTTCCATTTACTTTTTTCTAAATACCTTGAACCATTTGTTAGTTACGACATCATTTTTAATGAATTATTAAACATTCATTGGCATTTAATTTACTTGTTTAAATGAATCAATTCGGACTCCTATCACGTCCTTCGAAACGATTTTATTTATAAGCACATGCTCGAGTTTATTAAGACTTAATTGTTTGGACTGTTTAGGCTGCCCTGCAACTGTAAGATTCTTGATTTGTATTATTTTCGTTGTGTGTGTGTGAGGTCATTTGCTAAATTTCTAATTTTTTTGCAGACTAGTCGAAGAGAAGCCGAGTTAGCTGAAGCTGCACAAGCCCAAACTAATGGTCTCAAACAGGAGTAAATAATAGTGTGAATTTTCTAGTTAAATGCGAGTACTGAATAAAATTATAAACGAATTCTAGTCATTATGTTCGTGATATATTTATTTATTAGTTTACAATTGCATTCAATTTATAATTTGAAATATTTATTTAAGAACTATCGAGTCGACTATCTGGTTTTTATGTTTCGATTTCGATGAAGTACTTATGCTATATTTAGTCCCATTGCACCTAGCAGTGTTTTTCTACACCTTAATAAAGTATGTACATTTTTATGTAACGTTGTGAATTAATAAAATTTGCGTTTTTGAATTTTGTACCTTGAAGTTCAGTTTTTTTATGAAAAATCCTTGTGAATCTTGTCGACATTGCATTATCACAAAGATGTTTGACTAGGGCTTATTATGGACTTGGATACTATCGAAAACTTCCTGAGTGAAGAGATTATGAGTAAGTGAACCGTAATCTTATCATATAAACAATTTTCAAATATTTCAAGCAAAAAGGTCTTTTAAACATCTAGCTTTAGGATTTCAAAATTTTGTTTTTCGGAGATGGGGCATAATTTCATTATTTTGTAAACTATTCCGATTAGTTCACATTATTTTGCAAATAGAATTGGGATGGGGTTTTGTTAAAGCTTATTATTTGTGTTTTTTTTTTCTATTGGGAAATAGTTTTAAAGGCGAAATTCGATCATTACAAAATGCCACACATATAAGAAGTTTTTTAACTTGAATTTTCTCTTCGAGTTTTCGTATTATAATTTTGCTTGAGGTGTAACTTATATTTCCTGCGATTTAATATTACCCTTTATTTGCACAGTAGAGAGATTTCTTTGTTAGCAATTTTTGAATATTTATTATCGTTACTTAAGCATTACAGTAAAACAATTGATACAGTGTAACAAGAAGCGCAAAGTTTCAGAAAGCGTCTCTCAATTTTAGCGCAGAATTTTTATTTTTTTTTTACAATTCTTGCCCGGTCTGTAAGATGTGCAGTGCTTTTTGGAGATTTTCAATAGCAGATTTTACATCGTCAAAATTTAAGGCACTTCCAGCATATTTGCAGTACTTCTGTGCTTTTGTCATTTGTTCGGGTGTAAGATTAACATCGACTTGGGGGGGAATGTAGAAGTTGTGGCTGTTCTGCTCTGGCGGCACAAATGGAACAAATCCTCCGGGCTTCTCCTCATCCACAGGGGGACTGGGTAACTTTTCGGGATTGTTTAAAACTTCATCAGCGTTTAAATTGGAACGAGGGGCATCTGGCGGTAATTCGCTTTCCTCAGGTGGTGGTTCAGCGTTATCACTTGGGGATTCTTGAGATTGTCCCGGTTCTTCAGCGTTTGAAGCATCACCCTCCCCTTCTTCCTTCATTGGACCTGGAACTGGTACCTCGCCGTTCTTAAGGCAATTGTGGATGTAAGCAGCTTTCCACTTCGCATACTTTCGATTCTGGGCAGCTTCGTCGCTCAATTCTCCAAAGGTTTGCAGAATGTCGTATACTATTCCGCTTGTGTAGAAGGCTTTGACAACATTCCTGAATTTAATATTCCAATTGTTGTACATATAGATTTGAAAAGCACAAAAACCTACTTCCCGTAGTTGCCTTCCCGATCCTGCTTGTCGGCGTACAAGAATAGTTTCAAGGCATAGTTCTCTAAGTGCGCCTGAGCAGCCACTTCGTTCGCAATAGATTCATTTTCCGCATTTTCCTTCTTGGTTGTCTCTAACCAATCCATAATAGCTGCGAATTATCCCGACAATGAGTCACTGTCATCTCTTAAATTACGCATAAGACTCACCTAGAAGGAGCTCCGTTTCGTCCGGCTGCTTAGTGGTCGCCTTGAGTCCCACTTGCAGGGCGTACAGCCTGCTCCAGTAGCAGACAACAAGGTCCCGTCCTTCATGCTCCTGAGCAGTCTTCAAATAGTGCTGGATACCCTTTAGAGTAGGTGGACACGCAGGAAATTCCGCAGACATCTCCACACAAACAATTTATTCTTGAAGCGATGACACCTTTGTTTTGACAGCTAGAGCTAGGGATGATCCACGTCTATCGAAGTTTGTAAATATCGATGATGAAAGCTTATAGCTGTGTTATTACATCGATAGCGGGAATTATGTCACCGGAATATCGATTCAGCAACTAGCTTTCGATAACAAGCGATTTCCGACATATTTCGATTATTACTTTACTCTTCTGTAAAAATTTATATAAAAGCAATTGCAGGCTTTAAAAAAAATATAACACAATAATAACAAATTATTCTATATTTATAATACTTTATTTTCTTTTTTAAACTTTCTTCTTATGAGAAATGATGATTTTAGTTATTCTGAAATTGTTTTAAACCACTTAGTCTACTACCATTTATAGTTTTATAAAATATTAATTTTAATCGCTTAACAAAATCATTCTTTTACACCTAGAATTAAGAAATAATCTATTGAACCTTTAACAGAAGTAGGAACAAACTTTTTTTTGTATTAATACAAATAAAAAGGACGTCTTTTAGCAACAGGATCGAGCCAACTTATTCAAGTTCGAAAAGAAATTTAATTTGTATAAATACTTAACTTCTTTGTATGTTTGTAAAATAAACTAGGCCTCTGTAGCGTTCGGCTCTGTGCAAGAAATTCGACGAGTCTTTAAGAAAAGGCAAAAAAAGAAAGATAAAATAAAGGATTGTAGTTTTTGGAATTGCTGTGCAGGTAATAACAAAGGAGTGCGATCGATTTCTACATGATTTCCTTTTGTGGCATTGATAAAACCTGATCGTAAAAACTGACATGGATCTATCTAATCTTGAGAACAGGTGTGTGTTTCAGATTTCTGCTCGTGGCCATCAATTTTTATATTGAATTTAAAGGCTGTTCAAGGGTTCACGGGCTTTTAGAAGTTTTATTAAAAAAAAACAATAGACAAAATCTAGGCGGATAGATTTAAGGTCTACGTGATAAAAGAAGGAAAAGGCGTGTAAAATTAAAGGTTTTTGACTAAAACTTTGAAACGCCATTTACGGCTATTAAGAGAATGGTACTGCATGCACTTGCATGAATTACAACTTATTAATCAATGTCCGAATCTGTAATTACAATAAAAGGATTAGCCAAAGCTAACCAAAAAATAAACTAAAAGGCACCAGCATTTCTGAGGCAATTTTCATAAAAATAGTCAATGATTTCTTTGGTTTGTACCTTATACTTTAATCTCATGCCAACTATTACAATATTTTGGTGTTTTTCTCCATTAAATATTTGGGGTTAAATGTTTTAAAAGAGAATATCAAAATAACTTTGTAATAACCAGCTGGATTTTACGTTTTATATACTTTTCTTTTAAAAGTAATCTGTCTTTTCAACAATCAGTCAAAATATATGCAAATTAAAAGAGTCCTATTTTTTTCTAGTACTGTATTTTCTCAACCTAATACTACTATTTTACACGATACTCCCATAAATACTATTACATCTATAACCCAGTTATATAAAAAAACGACAAAGTGTTTTTGTGAAATATTTTCCAAATTTCTTTGTTATTTATGGAACAACAAAATATCTTATTCATCCAAATTGTCCACCTTTTGCTTTTACAGAAGCGTTAAGACGGCTCAGCCGCCATTCATCTTTTGCAGCACGTACCTCGGAAATGGAAAAATTTGGCCACTCGAGATAATGCTCTCTTCAACGAGTCAATATTCGGGAGTCTTGTTGAGCAAGACATACCCTCTAAAACTGACCAAAATTTGTAATCCAATGGATTAAGATCCGGACTGCTCAGGTCGATCAGCAATGAAATGAGGTACGTTGTTCCTGAGCCAAGTCTGAGTCGACTTTGTTTTTTGTGCGGGTACAGAAACCTGCTGGAATGTCCGAGGCTGGTTATTTAAGAGAGAATTGTTGAGGTCCTTTAAGTACAATTTCCTCGTACACTGCAGACGAGGTCTTAATGCCTTTTTCATAGAAATGAAGATCTGTTACTCGATCATAGAGTATACCATACCATTAGAAATGCGGGCTGGTGAATCCTCGGCACGCGCTCGGAAGCTTCTTTAGACGGTCTAACATACACTCTATTATTTGGTCTATTAAAAGTTACGATAGAGTCCACGGTAAAAATTATTTCTTCAGTAAAGAGAATTTTTTCGTGTTTGCCATCAGCGTACTCAGTAGTCCTTTTACTCCAAGTGGCTGTAGTGTTTTAAAAATTGCAATTTGCACAGAGATTTTGTTTTGTTTATTACCTCAGTCAATGATTAAATAATTATAATTTAACAAGCCTCTATGTACATATATAAGCAGCACAAAGCCTAAATAACAGAAAGCGTATGATAGATAAGACTATAGGTGCGTTCCGCTTTAAATAACTAGGGGTATGTTGAACATTTTAACAATATTTATTCGAGTTTAGGTTTAGGGAACTGGAGAATTAATTTTTCTTTCCTGTAGCGATGAAGTTTAAAGTATGGCTAAAATGCCAACAATTAATACAAAAAAAAATGGAATAGGGTTTATTCTTCCTTTCAATAGTTGTTCCAGACAAACGTGGAAAATCCTCTCTCAATTTGCAAGTTTTTAGCGTGGGAAGCACTAGATTAGTTTATGTGCCTTGACTGTTAGTCTAAGGTATCTATTGTGTAGAGATAAAGATTTCAGATAAACACTGGCCTCGGAATTTATATACGATGGGATAACATAAATCTGCCACTTTTAAGCAAATTCAGAAGTTTTGAATTTTGTCGAAATGCCCAATGACATGGCAATAGTCATTTTTTAACTATTTTGTGGTCAATAAATGCTCGTATACCAAGAAGTAATAGGCTAATGCCATTCTACGCTTTGCACGAACGGTTATGCAAGATTATAAGGATGCAACCTGCAATCATTTGCTCACCGCTGTAATCTATTTCCATAAATTCATAAAATAATAATAATAACCATAAATTGTGGTGAATATGATATCTAAAGTGATTCGAATATAATCTGAAATAATTTCGAATGGCGATCAGTTTACGGTGCCGGTACTAATTAGAAAGGCTGCAGTATATTCCCACCACCATGAGGAAGCTTCCATAACTGGCTTTTGATTAAAACTTAAGACATTGTTGGCCGAAAGTCGTAGACGTCCTTGTGCAGCTGGACCAGTAAAAGCGTTAAAAAGCGCCAGAAAGTAAATTTGCCACCCAGCTAATAAAAATCGCCAACTGATATCTTTTCTTTGCATGACATCAACACGAGATTAGCATTTTATTGTTATAAAAGATGCGGGCTCTAGAAAATCTTTTGGGAATGACGTGAACGGCCAAATATGCAACCGGAGATGGGGACTTTGGAAAGTGGTTATCAAAATGGGCATAATTAATAGTTAGTCGCAGCAATTAGGCACGATTAACGTCAGGGGTTAGACCAGAGGCAACAGGAAGGTTTTCGAATTGTTAAATTAAGTTGACATAAATTTGTTACAAAATTATACCCAATTTAACAAGGTAGGTAATGCTTATAAGATTATGTTCTCGTCGCTTGATTTTATATACAAATATCACGTAAGAAAACTGAGGGTGCCTTTTTAGCTACAGACCAACTTTTAGGATATTTATAAACAGAAATCATAACATTCTCAATTCAGAATTAAAAATTAGTCTAATTTAACTAAAACTTGTAGAAACGTGTTTCAACCATGAACCAATTATCGAATCAAATACTTGATTAAAATGTAAGAGCTTTCGGTTATATCATTCAAGGGAGAAGCTGGGTCGAAGAAAATTAAATTTTTTATTTCATATATTTATAGTAATATTATACAAGAATATACTCCAAAAATTGGAGATCAAATTTGGAATTACGTACTTTATAAGATATTTGAGCTCGATAAGCCACAGGTAAATTTCAAACGCTTCTCCTGAGAGGGTCCTATAATAAGATTAATTTTTGTATTTAAGAAGTATTTCAGCCATTTAGTTTGAAAGTGCCTTAGTGTTTTTTAGAAATGTAATAGTTAATCAGAATTGAACTTGAGTGGTTACTAGTAGGTACTTTTAGCTTTGCTTCAATTTTTGTCCTGCTCTCAGAAGATGATACATGCCCCAGTTTGCTTCTAAGTCAGCTTCTACCATGGGGAAAATGCGATCGAAACACAAATGATAAATACACGAAATTGTAAAAACTACTTTTTAAGCATCTACTAACTATAAATGCTAATATAATTTTTATTAGGCCGAGCATTACTTAACATTCTTTCTTGGAGAAATCAAAAAGAAATTTCGAGAAAACATTTCAAACTATGTATTAAACTACACAACTAAATCGAGTAAAGAAAATTATTTTCTGTAATTAAAAGGGGTAGTTGACCTTTAAGTATTTAAACCTATTTATATAAATACAAATTTATAAATTTGATGGGAGATGTTTTTGTGACATTTACCTTCCCTACAAATCAGGAAACATGATAATATTCAATCTCTTTACAAAATTTCGTACAAATCATTTTGCATGTAACAAATTATGTGCCAATTTTGTCTCTTTAACTAATTTTGATGACAACTTTAAAATCTATCATTTGGAAAAGACATAAATTTGACAGGAATTCATTTGCCAAAAATCAAAACCTTGTATAATAGAAGGTTGGGGCGATGGGAGCTATTTATTTACACCCATTTCTTGTAGTTATTATAGTGATTTTAGTGTCGCTTGGAAATAATGATAGATGTGTCGAAAAAAAAGTTTTTGAGGTATACGGAGGCTGAAATGATTAATGTAGAAAACCAGGAGCCTCAGATGTTAAAAACTTAAATGTCAAGAAGGTCAAAGAGCGAAGAAGTTAACGACCCTCGTAGAGCAAATAAAATGATAATGATGATTTATGTTTTTAATTTAGTTTTTATATACTTTGCATTGTGCAAAAGAATTATTTTAAAAATGCATTTGTAAATGCAAAACTTTTAAACCTTTCAAAGAAGTGCAATATAAGCAAGAACTGCTAGAGATTTTCATATTTTTATTGATAGGTGATATTTTTATGATTAATTTTTCATGCTGATTTCATTTTCATATTTAAATCAAATTAAAACGGTTAATTGGTAATATATGACGGCCGCAGGGATTTAAATCGAGGTCTTTTGATGATGACCGATTTATAAAACTTTGAGATTAATATGTTTAAATTGAGACAGCTATTACGGAGGAAGTTTATTAAAATATATTTAACAATTCATGGTTTCAAACTTTTAGAAGTAAAAAGCTTTGAATTAGATATTATTAGTTTAGGGAAATAGGGGAAATAGGTGGTAATTGTTTATTTTCAAAGCAATAATTATAGAGACCCTAAGGAGAAGAAAAGGTCATGCAACGATTTTTTAATATCACATAATAAAATGATACTTTTTAATATCAAAGAAATATATATGGAAATTTATTTTCTTCCTAAACGATTATTCTATTTTAGTTTCTTCTGAACTCATTCGATTGATTTGGTAAATAAACTCTTCAAATAATTCAATTCAGGCCAAAAGATATACAGAGATAATAATATTATCATTCAACCGAATGAAATTTCGACCAAGGGAGGAACTAATAAAAAAGCAAGTGTTTATTGCATTGTCTATTTAATTTTTTCCCTATTTATCTTCAGTATGTGTGATTCAGTGAGTAATTAGGTAGTAATTCGATATTATTTCGGGACCGATAAAATCATCAGGCAACTTGGAAATTTAAGTATTTTTTGGTGGACAATTTATGTTTATGGTTAATTGAACATCAACAAATATAAATGTTGTATTAAAGTAATTAATTTAGTCAGTTAACAATAAATTAATTTGGGATAGTACATTAAAACGAATGTTTCCTTCGAAAATTCTATAGGAATTAGGTAGGAAACATATGCACATTCCACTCGAAAAATTAGAGACGAGACTCAGTTAATTCTGTGAATTCTGAAACTCCCGCTGTTTCCTTTATCCGCGTATAATCTTGTAGTAATTTATAGTTTTGGTCGGATCTAATCAGACGCTCGTGGGAGCGCAAGCTGTAGTATTCTATCAACGGCACTAAAACATCCTATAAGAGTTCAGTAACATTTTCTCAGCAATTTGGCAAAGTGGAAAAATTCCATTTTCGGATCCTCACGCCTTTCAAAACTCTAGATTTAGATAATTTTTACAAAAGCGGAATGCAAATCCAAGGGTAACCCGATAAAAATGTCTGAGAATAAACAAAAAGCGAAAAATTGATTTTAATTTATTATCACAGATGAATGCTTGCGGAATTTCGGAATTATATTCACAAAAATTAGGCACTCACATTTCAAGGCGAACTATCGATGGGTGGGTATCGACAGTGCCATTACAAACCTTTTCTATTTTTCAAGCTGTCGAAAGCGCTTAGTACGTCTAGGCGGAGTTGAAATAGTAAAAGTGATTAATTATGGACCTGTATCATAACTATGACTAAGAACAGACCGGGCTGCGGTAATTCATCAAAAGAGTCATCTAGGCTAGATTATTGTATCAGGCTGAGTCTGCGAGTCCCAGCTGGCTAGGTCAACATTGATTGGAAACGAACAATTATATCTTCTGTGCTATTGACCGTCGTACAGCTTTGTATTTCTATCCTTAGAACTTCTTCAACGATCTATTATTTTCGTCTTTACTAAATGGTGCCGAATACTTAAAATTCCTCTTCTACCTGTAACTTAGAGGCAAGTCAGTTCGCACTCCACTTTCGAAAGGTACAATCAAATGGGATTTGATTAGTCATTGCGATTTATTGAAATTACTTATTACTTAATCGGTAATAAAAAGGCGGACACTGCCGATGAGTTCAACCTTTAGATAACCTCAAACACGGCTTTCCCAACCCAGACCCAACCATTCATTATTAGAAGGTGTAAGTTTCGTACGCATACGAATAATTTATGTTAGTAAAGTGACATTGGAATTGACCAGTCACATTTGCATTTCTGGTGGCGATAGATTTGCGAAAACGACCTTGGGCTCTGATTCCATTGTTTCTCTCGACTTTTGTCATTTAAGTACTCTGCTTTAAATTACAGTTTATTTCGAATTATGACGATAATTAATCAGAGTCATGAAGATCAGAAAATCAGGTCGTAGATCTTAATGTCCTTGGGATAATTTTATATCGAAGATCATCATGTCTTTTACTTGTTTCGTTTCCTGAAATCCACAATAAACATATTTTAGGCAATTTACAATCGAGCCGAACTGGAGTAGTTTTATTAATTGTTTCATTTTGGAGGAATGTGGTTCTAATGTACTTTCACTTACACGTATGATAATCAAATTAAAAGGCATGTCGACATAATTTTTTATGTAATCGCGACTGTTAGCTGTTTTTAATAAGACAGTTTAACGAATAGATAAATATTATCATAACGTATTCTTTTTTAACTTAATTATATAACTTTCTTAAGCATCTCGTTTTTTAACGTTAAAACATAATTAAGCTGTAATGAAGAGTTGAGAAGTAGTATTGAACTTTAATGTCAATCAATGAGAGTACCGATGATAAATGAACTTCTATTAATTTGAGACCTTGACCGAAACATGAGAAAATCTCCTTGCAATGCCAGTCCGTGAAATTGCGGTAGATTATAATGAACTGTTAATTTTTTTAAAATAAAAATTGGCGCTTTGTAAGTGAATCTGACTACATGTCCATTTGTCTCAATGTTACATTTCCAAAGCATTGTTACTAAAGGCAATCACGTATGCATGATTAAAATACCCCAAACTTAAAGGTTAATATTTCTAAGGTGCTGTGTCAACATTTTGATATACTTAGATATCCGGAAATATTAAAAGTCAAGAGCGACCGTGTGGTCTGAAAGAGAATTGAAATGCTTGGTCCAACCCAACTGGCTATTTAAGGATATCATTCTTCGTATTTGAGAGAACTGCGAGCTAGTCTTAATATAATGGAGTTACAGTCGAACTGGCTTGGCATCTCAGTAAATACTTAGAGACTACCACTGATGCTCCTCGTTTCGTGTGAATCCTAGGTAGCTAGACTAGGTAAGTCTCTTCTTTTTTGGGAATTCAAACAATAACGTTAGCGAAGGTCAATATGATTTAGTAGGCACTAGCTCACATTTATTTTAAAAAGTCGATTCGACTGTGGTCGACTGCAGTAGTTATTCAATTGCCTTAGAAACCGGATAGGTACCTTTGTTGGAGTTTACTATTTTTTTTATATGTAAGTATTTGTTAATTCTGAGCATACAAGGAAAATCCACAATGTAAAGTTCTCAATTAAATAAAAATATCAAATTATTTAATAAGTAGGCGGTTTTGAAACTTTCGAAAATAGAATTAAAACTACGGAATCTCAAATGCTTAATCTAACAAGTTTTTAATATCCATGAAGTTGCTAATATATATGTCTATATGTGAACTTTAACACACTCACGCTGGACACATAATTGTTTATTCCTGCTAAATACAAAGGAAAAATTAAAAGCAATTAAACGAAGAACTAATGAAAAAGCACCAAATTCTATTTGACGAAAAATTAGTTGTGTGAATTTGTTAAAAAGTGATCTACCTCATTTTTGATCCAAAAGTTGACTTTATATTATATAATTAGCATTTTGAAGAAATAAGCAATTTGTGTAATTTAAAATAAAAAATAGAATAAATTTATATATAAATAAACATGTTAAATACTACATTTTGAATGAAATTAAAAATTTCAAATTAAAATATAAAAATTAACACATTATTAACATTATTTTTATTTTTAAATAATAATAATAAACAAAATGCAATGAAGAGAGCGGCATTGTATTTATAAACGTGAATTCCTGGTTTCAAGTCCGGTCTAACTTTTGCATATTTCTTAATGGTTGAAAATTATACGCAAAATTACTATTTTAACATATTATTTCGTAAATTTTCTCTGAGTACCTGAGTTGTAAGAGAGTTCGTGCAAGGTCTTTGCAAATTGTCTTGAGTTTAATATCGTTAATAAATAACCACTTGTTATTCTATAATCGCTAACGAGAAAATTAATTATGTATCTCGTCTACACTTCTAAAAGGCTAAAAATGTTCTCATCTAGCTTCCAGAAGAGTTTTCTGATTGGAATTTTATTTTCATGTAATCCCAGAATAGATATTAAAACAGTTCCCGTTCTGGCTGATTAAATTTTTTTAAATGGGTGGCTATAATCAAATTAATTACAAAGATCATGACCATCACTCGCTTGTCTTGTCGCTTGTCTTAGGTGAGATAAGTGGCTAATAATTGACTTACGTACTTCCCTATCTGTTGGAAAATAATTAATGCTTTTATTTAAGAATATATTTTTTTTAGAGGAATGAAAAAAATCATTCAATAAATAAAAAAAATTTTTGTTTAAAGCTTAAACGATTACAATTTCATTTTTATAATGAAAGAAATTCGAAAAAGTTTAAAGAAATAGTAAAGTCGGTTGCTTTTAAATAATAAATAATCACACAATCTGAAATCTATTGGTACTACCGTTGGCAATCAATCGAAGTCAACCTGTCAGTTAGGCAATCAATTATTATTTACTTCTGAATTGCTTATACCTTGTTCATCGCAAATCTCGGTGAAATTAAAGTGTGACAAAAAATTAATTGATGGGTATGTTTTTGATTAAATTGATAAAAGGTTTTTTCTTGTTTATTAATTTCAATTAGAAAAAGAAAGTATGGGAAAATAATATCTATATAAATATTTCTTTTTGTATATGAATGTGATGTACTCTAATTTGCTTAGTATAACTTTGAAATTTAGAGTCTAGTGGATATGAGGGACATTTAGTAGGTTTTACAAGAGCACCTCTAGAGCAAGTTTAATTTTAAATTTCCAGTTTTTCTAGTCGTCTTTTTAATTTTGCCTTTCCAAATCATGTGTAAATAAAACTTGACCTTAATAGGTTACTCCAGATCCGTTTTCTCGAAGAACACCTCATAAATAAGATCTATTAATAAGAAAGATTAAGAGGACCGAAGTGATTCAAGAAACAATTGATTAGCATTACACCACGGACATTTGCCGTCTACTACAATTCATCCCTCCCATTATTTACAAGTCGTTTTTGGTTAATAATAACCTTCTGATTATGACATGGTAAGGATCATTTCTAAGTTTATAAAGACTAAAATTGGCTATTTGATTTCTATCTATTTGACAACAAATTAACTAACTAGCCGTATCTATTTCAGATATTTATGCATGATAAGTGATATGCCTGCAGGTTTTATTTTTAAATTGATTCGTATTTCAACAGCTCTGTCGAGAAAAATTTAATTAATGTGTGAATATTACTAAAAATCTACATTTTAATAAATGGCGATTTGATTAGAACTAGTCTTTTTCTAAAAATTTGAATTTTAATTTCATACTTCCTTTTTCATATTGATTTTGATTAAAGATAATCTGATATTGGTCCTTGATCTTCAGTCAAGGACACAGAAAGTAGTTAAAATTTTATATGTATATGTGCAAATGGCTGGCGGTATTCGATCAGTACAAATATGTTGATTCAACTTTAATTAGTTATATCATCAAAATAACATAAAAGTTTTTAAACCTCTCACAGGCCTATGGATATAGAACCAATTATTAAACTTTAAAATCAATAACATCTGCCATTAACCGCTTAATTATCTTCCGTGTGCAAGTTCCGATATTTAATGTTTCGTCCAAATTTAAGCAATTTAATTCAATTGATTTCGATGATATGGTTTTATTCGGAACACGGGGGCTTTTTTCTGGCACATAATCGGACTGATGCAGAACGTGAAAGCAATAAACGTTTTTGCGATATTCATCGGATCGCAACATGGCCATGGTCATTTCCGGTTCTGTACCGATTACACTGAAATGAAATCTGAAACATCTTAATATATTTAAATCGGAGCCTTTAACTCCTTTAAAATTTACTCTTGGTGACTTAAATGGAATTTATTATACCATTTTTGCCAGAAAATCAACTTTTAAATATCGGCAAGCGGCATTATGTGGCCACTGATTGATTTATGCCCGATTCTAGAAGGTGTCGGCACACATTTACATTTTATTTGAAACCACTATAGGATTCCTCTTCAAGCACTAGGTAATTAATGTGCAATAATTTATTCGCCTGACTGAATTTTAGAAATGTTCGGGAAAATTAAAGCAAAACCCTAACGTAAGAGAAGCGCGTCAGTGCGGGTAATTTAATACGTTTTTGGAGAATTCACAGGTCTGCTGGTGAAATGGGTTTCACAAATTTAGAGAAGGGTTGGCGATGTCAAATATCAGGCACATTTACAGCTGACCTAAAATTCTACCAATGGCTGTTTGCAGCTACATTCAATGAAATTAGTATGCATTTAATATCCCATAAATAATTGACTAAGCATGCAGGGGAAATAAATTCATGGACTGAGAATTGGCCGAAATTATGGCGGCGGGATTTAAACTATGAACAAAACCACCAGGGAACGCTAATGATGGCCACGGCAGCTCCCGTCCGTTCATTTTTATCATTTCATGGTTTATTAACCAGTGAACCATTAGTTAGGTGCACTATAGCCGGCAACGCATAGCACTGGCATCAGTCCAGCCGAGTTATGCTGATTTGTAGTCATGCTGACGATGGTCGAATTTCGTGTTCAGGGTGATAACATTTTCTCATGAAAAAGCATTTTTGTTTTATAAAAGGAAATATTCGGCTGAATTGTTCCTATTAACCTATAAGTGGAGAAGAGATGGCGTTTACACAACATTCACAGCATTTAACGAGGACTCATTAGGGGCTATTCGTCTTAATAAACTAAAACATAGCAATTTGCATGTTAATATCTTACGGCTATTACGCTGATCACTTCCAGATGACTCCAAATATGTTCATAAGTAACAATGGCGTGGTAGGGTTACGAAAAGCATAGTATATTGCGTCACGGAGTATACGTTACGCTCCTATAAATAAAAGTTATATTTTTAATATAAAACAAAAGCAAAGTATTCAGCAGACCTTAGCAATTTGGAGAGTTAAAACTATTCCTACTTTAAAGATATGTAATAATTTTATTAATGGTTATAAACCAACTAAACGAATTCAAAACTTCTCCAAACACTTATTTAAGTATTCTAAATAAGAAGGTGAAACGAATTATTTTTGTAAAAGTTGAAACATTATATCTTATTTTATTAGCAGAAATTAATATCTATTACGATCATTGCAAGAATTATTATGGTACCATGTATGAAAGAAAAAATTGCGGTATTTAAAGAAAAGAACCTTTTTACATTCTTAGTTGGTTTTTAGAAAGTTTTATAATTTTTATTTAGTGAATTTATTTATTATTATTTTTTAAATATAATATGTGACTAATATATTGATTTTATTTTGTTCTAGAAATATAAATGTGTGTGCTAAAGTAGCTCATGATCAACTTTAAAGTTTTTTAAAACGATTATTTTGAAATTGCAATTTTGCCCTTCAATTCTTCTTTTTTATGAAACCAGGGAAAAGTCTAAGAATTTCAAAAAAATAAAAAGTTATCTTGGTTTTTAAAAAGCTGTACTTGTAGATGTGGTAATATTATTGAATATAGCACGGTTCGCTCACGTTATAACATTTCTTGAAAGTCATGAAACATGAAACGTGAAATAAAACGGCAGCTATGCAGTTCATACATACACTGATTTAAAAAATCGTAACCTGAGTTTTACTATTTTTTTTATAATCAGTGAAGTGATTTAGAAGAACGCTGGGAAAAAAGCACAGAAAGAAAGTCGATTGTAGCTATAGGAGGTATATTTACATAAAGTAAAAAACCAAGCATATAATTTAAGTATACTTCCATTTGTGGTTAAAATTTGTCAATTTTATGACAAAGGAGATCTTTAACCTTTAGATCGATACAGTCATGTCTTACCTGTACAAAAGTGTACATCCAGTTTTGAATTGCAGAAAAAAATTAAAGGTGATATATTTTATTCATACAAGGCCTTGAAGTGTCGTTATCGTTTCTAAAATCAAAGTAGAACGTAACAAAAAAATAATAGTCGCATGGGAACATTTAAAATTCAATCTTAACAATAATTTCTAGGTGTTATTTGCGGAACTTTTTGCTTTTACCCATTAGCTGATGCTATAAGTGTGTATTTTTAAAATTAATTTAACTGAATATTGCCGGAGCCAGGTAGTGACAGTCGCGTAAAACCGCAAATTTTTGCAGCTGGTGTGTCTAAGATCAATACGGTGATCATTACTTTATATTTATGACATTATAAAGATACCAGATAAATTTATTTCATTTTAGCAATTGCTATAGATGGACACGGAACTTGCTTAAACTGGTTTTAAATATATTTGAAAATTTTTACCTGCTTGACTACATCCAGTCGGAAACAGTACATAAAAGCTTCCCGAATCTACTGTTTTGGAAAATAAGAGCAGCACAAATGTTTAAAGTAACCGGTACCTGATGACGAATAATTTATAAAGCAAACGAACTTTTTGAAGAAATTTAAACTGCTATAACAAAATTAGTAGTATAGGAGTTGTATAATTGATTCCATCGGTTTTAATTAACTTTTGTTAATTTCGAATAAAATCCAAGCAGTTTATTTATTGAGATGTTACAAATAATACTATTGTTCGTCCAGAATTTATAAGGTGAAATAACGAGTTTGCTAGCATTCAGTGGTCGAGAAAACAACTTGTTAACTTTTTCAGTCTTTTGTCTTTTCAATGTCGACTCCTGAGACGATTTACTAATTCAAATCAGATTATATTACGTCTCCGCCAACGAAGGTATAAAGTTACATGCCAGGCGACGAGTTGTCCTTTCATCAAACAGGATTTCACATTTCTTGGAAATCCCTCCTTTGAATTGTTGAGAAGGTTTCGGCTTTTGGTCGAACTGTAGTCATCCTAAGGATGCAGACGTTCTATAACAAAATCAATCAAAGCTGTACGACCTAAGAATTGACAACAAAAACATTGGATCATTTTCATCAGCTCCCCAAATTTCTTTGAGAACACGAAATTTGTTTAGATGTTAAGTAGATATTTTGAAGGGTACGAATGTGTCCTTGACATTCAGTACCCGCACAGTATTCTTCGGCTCGAAAATTATAAATGTAATAGTTCTTGCTCGATTAATATCTTCTCACCATTTGAATTGGCTCATTATAAAGATCCCTCGAATATTCCCATGGTGTTTTTAAATAGAGAATACCTTCGACAGCTGACTACATAGACTATCTATTATGCTTTGTCGACGTGAGATGCGTGAAGATTGCATCGTTTAAAAAATGGATAGTTTCAAACATAGCATATGACGTAAAGTCCCTTATTAGTCAAAATTTCCAAAGCAGTGTATGCGTCTTAAAATGGTAAAAGTTACTCACGTTTGAAGATTTGTGGGCGACATAAAGTTTTTGTGGACGTGTTGACAAAACGATCATCAGCATTAGTAATTGGGCACTCCCAGAGCAGCCTGCTAAACCGCAGGTCTACATATGCGGTTACTATTCCAGATTTCTGTCGGATTGTCTTGGCTATCTGCCACTTTACTTTTACTTCTTCGCGGACTTCTTCAGTTTCGGTTGGTCAAATAAGGTGACCATGACCGTCGCCAGCCGCGGACGTGCTTAATGGCACTAGTCTTCATTTGTTGGCGTGTGATCCCCAAATTAGCAGAAAATCATCCACCGGTAGCAGTTGAAAGAATACTTAAGAGATGAATAATCGATAAAACGGACGCTTGTCAGATGTTACGTTTTACGTTTTACGTCAGTAGCAGAATTTCTCGTCATCATTTCCATTCTTATGTTAATGGAGGTATTAATTAATACAACTTCTTTTAAATAACTTGGGTATTTGTTATTTTTCCTCTTCTTTAAATCCAGTAAAAGTTGTTTACGTGTATGAGAAACTAAGAAACCGTCTCATGTGAATTCACCTATACTCTTCTTAAAATCTAATATTAAATCTAGCAATCGCGAACCTGGGTGTATTAATGATACTTTGGATCTGTATATTTTATTATAATGAGTTTATTTTTATTTATACATGAATAAATAGAAAGGTAGTGAACTGAAAATTTTTTGAAAGTTTTCCAAATTTGAAACGTTTAATGGTTCAAAATCTAGAGAAGATTTTAAGCTGTACATTAATATAAATTTTTGAAATGAAGTGATTAAATTTCGAAATAAATTATAACCCGAGATAGTAAAATATAAAGTAACTTTTCAGCTAATTTTTGTGACTACTGATGTCTACTGACTAAGAAAAGTCAGTAGACGTATGTACATATTTTCCATTTATAATTTTGTCATGTTCGTCGCAGCCCTGTAATTTCTTAATTTTGCTACTTTTGTATTGAAATTTTGCTAATATTGTGAATATAAATTGTTACCCGAAAGACAAGCGTAAATCGAAACTCTTAAAAAATGTTTTTATGTTACATGGAAAGTAGAGTGTTTAGACAAAATTTTCGTGTACCTCAAAGAAGGTAATATCGCTGAATAGGTCTTATATGTTTCATGAATACGAAAAATAACATTGAGATAATAACATTTACTTAGTTTACGAATTAGAAAAAATCTTTAAAATTGTATTTCTGTGAAAGGAAAAATATAACAAAATTTTTAAAAGTAGAAAAATATTTGGTTTTTGCTTCTTTTAATAAGAAAAATTGACGTAAAAGCGTTTTTCTTATGTCTAGGAACTCAAGCGCCGGAATCGTGTGTAAATGAATGAAAAATGTTCTTGAGATCTCCATGAAAATAAGTACAGGTGGTATGTGAAGATCTGTTAATTTAAAGTAGGTCTTTTTATATAAATAGTAGCTAAAAGTGTTAACTCGCAGGAGAAGAATATGCAATTCCATGAAATTGGTTAAAAGAAAATGCTGTCTAAAAGGTTATCAGTTAATATTAAATGTTCATGCATAATTAAACATAGCTTAAAAAGATAATTTAGTAAATAATATTTAATTTATTAAGTGATAAGATTCCTTTTGATTCTATTCCTATGAAATATACAGAAATTCTTCTCTGTGGCTATAGGTTAAACAAATTTTAGGAATGTTTCTTTTAGGTCTTACCACCTAAAATATTTCATTATTAAACCATAAATCTCATCCTGTTCAATTCTCTTACTGCTTATTCATCATTTTCGCTAGGGAGAAACTTTTAGAAAATTTAAAAAGTGTGTAACCTGCAGAAAATGTGATACATGAGGAATAAAACTGATGTTCCTATAATTGATTGACCTATAATAGAATTAAATTTTACCTTTAAATCATTCTTGAACATTCATGACAGCCATGTCATTATTAATTAATTATGATATAGTATTATTGATTGGATAGCAAGTTAGGGTGGTGAGATTCTTAGCACCAATTAAGTATTCACATATTAAAAAAATGTCGTTAGCAAATTTTACACTAATGAAACAGCTCTTTATGATCCATTGTAATTTTACATAAAAAGTTATAAATAACTAAAACGAAGCAAAAGCGAATTATTCTAAAAACAAAAAGAAAAATTTTTTTAAAGCAACTTTGCCACAAATTATTTGAGAGTGTTCATAATGACAATTTAATAAATCAGAACTTTAAATGTCAGCATATACATGTATATATATAGATTTTTGTTATATTGGGTGTTTTCCGAAGATTCCAGTGGATCGTCGAAATGAGGTAAGCAAGGCTTAGATACAGAAGAAAAGATGCGGACGCCATAAATATGCCAGGAAATAATGACGATGTCCATATTAAAATAAAAGCTCACTGGCGTGATATTTTTGTCGCTGTACTGAACATAATTTCCATGTAAATTGGGATTTTGACGCGTATGCAGGATAATTGTTATATATGCATACATGCCCCAGAGAGATGTGTGCTGGAAGACACTCGACCTTCATCACTCGTGTTCCTATTCCAGGAATTATTATTTTTACGAAAAGGTTTCTCTTCTGGGAATGCCGTAGTGAAGGTTTATGCTGTGGCGATTTGATAACCGAAATACTAATCAAATAAACGAGTATGGAAATTCCATCGAAATTTACCCGAATTTTTTCATTGTGAGAAATTCGGTTTCGATTTTACCTCAATTTTTATAGAAATTTTTTCTTTCATAGACCGTTGAAAATATAAAAATCAAAACCATTTATGCAATTGTTCGATTTTATGTTATGCGAAGGGATTTTGGATGTGGTGCCAGGATTGTGTTAATAGCATAAATCAATTGTAGCGTAGCATAGAAGATACTTCAGATTACTGCATTTGGTTTGAAATGTTTGGAATTAGGAATGGAAATGTATTTTATCTGATATGATTCTATGAAATAAAGATGAAAATATTTCAAAGGACCTTGCCCATTTTATTTGCAAAAGTAGTTTTTGTAGATTTTTCATTAACTTTGGGAAATGATATTTTATGTCTTAATCGGAAATTTTTACAGGCACAACTCCCAAAAATGAATAACTTTGGATTTATAGGTCAAAGCGGCATCATATTTTTACGGTCACCTTGCGGTAATTACGTATATCAAACAAAACTTTCCGTTCAAAATCGGTGATTTTAAAATGCATTAAATTGTTGGCACCAATTTTAATCCGGAAGTAATAGCAAACGAGTTTTGATGGTCTTAAAATATACCAACTAATATAAACCATATTTTATGCAGTCAAGAATTCAATTTGAATACCTAAACTAAATTGTAATTATTTTATTTTTTCTAAGAATAACTCATATATATGGAATATCGCATGTAGCTTAAATCATTAAATTTAAATATGAAGAATGAATTAAATTCCTTAAATAATCATTATTAAACAATATATATAAGACAAGCCTATAAAGTTACGTGTTTCAATACCGGAGTATAGTATTTTTATGTAAAAGAAAATACAAACATTACTTTAGTTTTATTTTTATATGTATTATATAAAATAAACTCTTTCTTTACCTGAGCGTTACCGTAATTCTTTTGTTATTAATTCTATGCAAAATACATAATCAAGAAATGTATATTTTTTGTTTTCGGTTTTGATACTACGTTAAGTTTAAAATTTTTTTCCACAAACAAATAAAAAAAAATTCAGTCGAAACTTGATGAAATGTTTAAATTTTAATTTTCTCTTCTTTCTTAGACTGTTCAATTCAATTCCGATCGGTCTTAAAGATAAGGCGGAGATAGCTCTACTACAAGTTTACCCTTTAAATTAGTATTCGGTTTAATATAACAGAAACAAATTCATTAAACAAATTTATTAATTAAAGTAAAAAATCAGAAACAATAAAAATTTAAAATCACACTGAAATAGGTTAATAAATTCGTATTTCTACGGCGAAATTGGTGCATCTCATTAAAGTTTTGTGACCCTGTTTCTGGTATCTTTTTGATCCAAATTAGATGATTTGAGTCAATTAATACAGAAAAAAGTGTAATTAAAAACAAAAGCTTCCCCGGCAACAAAGCCGAATAAAAATTTTGAAAATCTCCTTCACCTTTTTATCGATTTGCTGCCGATCAGAGGTAAAATTACTAATTTTGACCACAAAACTGATGTGCGTTTGCGACGTACTCTAATTCTTTATAAAATCGCCTATATGTAACGTAGATGCAAATAAAATGGGAAACTTGATGAGTACTTCCTCTCCAATGTGGGATCTCCTTAAAAAATTTCAAGCACTTATCTCAGGGCCGAGATATGCGAATTTCGAAACCTCCGTATGAGATTAACAGCAAACCATTCGCGGATATTGTTGAATATTTCAGAAAGAAATCATGCAAATTACTTGAATGAAATTTAATACAGAAGCCGAAAACATTTGCATTCATTGCGCCAGCGTCTTAAGAACAACGCCCGGGATACCTGCGTGAGCTTTCAAAGCTTGAGATTCTTCTCGGAGGTGATGGGCATCATCGTTTTAAACATATTACCATAAGACCCAGCTATTGCCGCGGTAAGTACTGTAAAGACGTTTAATGTATGCCTGACGTCTTAAGGTGCTTGCTGCTCGCTGGAAAGGAATGCAGTGTATGCGAATAGTGTGAACTTTAATCACTCACGACATGTGAGACTCGGCGGCTATTGCTCATAGGGGTCTCAATTAAGATCGGGCCACAATAACTAATATTTGCACTTGTGTCAAACTGGGTCAGCAAAAGGCGAAATGGATCGCGTTGACAGAAATCAAATCTGTAACCGATAATCTCGTAGGAATTCAACAATACCACATTCGGTGATCTTGATTTTGATCCAACAATAGGATCAGCCAGGTGGGCTTATTCAAATTGAAACCGGCAATATTAATAGTAGGTAAATGAAAGAATGAAACTCGATGACGATCACATGCTGAAAGCTAAAACGTCGTAACTGGTATTGTCGGATTTGCGTATAACCTAACCGGCCTAATTCCCTTAATGAAATTTCTCAATGATCAGTGCCTGATTAGTGGCCTTCGAGCTCCCGTTGAAGGCGACCCTGAAGGAGCCATAAATGAAGTCAAAAGGAGTGACACCGACAGCAACCCTTTCCCTTCCAAGGCGTTTAGAAAATTAGAAAAAAAGAAATAAACGTGACACAAGAACAATTGCCGCGCATCATCACCAACCATGACGACGAGGTGCGGGCGGGTGTCATCTTAAGAGCTTTGCCCAGCGCCAAAGACGCTCTCAAGAAAGTGATCTTGGAGTGAAGACGTTACCGGTTACCTGAATGACGACGGCTCACCTGAAAAGCGTTTGTCTCCAGCTTTGGGCACCACTGGAGATGATTGGGTGAGAGATGATGATCGTCAAGGAGGCACGCGTCTTTTTTTCTTATTATAGTATTTCTTCTGCTAAGGCTTTGACATGGCTGCCGAGGAGGATTGTTTGAGGTGACGCTTAAATTGAATACTTTCGCAAATTTCGCTTTTAGTTTGTTAAGAGCAACCGGCGTGGAACGGTCGTTCATATTTGAATCCTGTACACCTGGACGACAAGCACGGAAGGGATTTGAAAAGCATTTTGTAAACTGATCAACTTTTGGAATATAGCAGCAGATCTGGGAACTTACTTAAAACACTGTTCAGTTATCGGTTTCACAGATACGAGTGATAATTGTGCCAAGTGATTTGTACTGCCGCTAACGAGATTTTCTTATACTTTTATCAAATCCTTCGTTCCGACCGGGTTGTGATTCGAGTGCGGTTCAATATGAGGACTCATGCTGTTTTGTGCATGGTGAGTGTTTTCGAAGCTTCTTTCTAATTTGATAATCTTTAAGACTCTGAAACCGAAAGTGAGTCGCATTGAGGTCAAAATTTGAATTTACACACGGAGCTGTACTGATTTGTTTCGATTAGTGATGCAGTGGTAATTTTTACTATTATGCCGTGCGATATTCGATTTTATTAATATGTGTGGAATTTCTGCATAATACAAATATTTTCGAAATGAACTCATTGTGGGAGTTTATTATTTTTTCGATTGCCAAATTAGATGGCATAGGTGTAAAAAATTCAGCATTCCAATACTACAATTAATTTTCGGGTTTTTCATAATTTCAAAAAAAGGAGGTAGCAAATTTGTAACTTTATACAAATTTAGCATGATCCTAACATTTAAACATTGCTTAAAAACTTATGATTTTTAAACTTTTTCCTAAATTTGGGTATGTGTTTATACAAGATAGGTATTGCTTCATGCTAATGGGTCTAAAATTTGCTTACTTTCTGAAGTAGGCACTATTGATTTACAGTCATTTGTTGCTTATTTTTAAGGTAATATTGATTTTTTTACATTTTCTCTATTTATACAAAAAAAAACTGAAATATTAAAATTTGTGCGATACAGTAAACTTAGTATAATTTTAAATGAAAATGATAAAAAGATTTTTTAGAATATTTTTTTATTACACTTATAACAAATATGCTTTTTACTAAATACCTTGATACCTGAAAGACATAGTTCAACAAACTTAGTTCGATTAAATTCCTGCGCCTGACATCACACCTAAGTGTAACATTTCTGAAACCTTCAAAATGTTGACAGTACCGGAAAAAACATGCCTATAGTCTACAGTTGAGGAGAACTACTAAATCGCATAATTTTACATTTTCATGAGACAGATTCAGACATAATTTGCGCTTCATTTTGATTCTGGTATGGTGCTTCTATACTACTTATTTTTAAAAAATCGTACCTGTATTTATTCACTCAAGCCTCTATAAAATCGTTTCTATTATACTAAAATTTTAAAATGACGTTCGAATAAATAACAAATTACAAATTTTCCATCTAAAACTTGTCCAAATTGTTTTCATCTGTGTCATGCATTACAATTAATTTAGAAATGATATTTAAAGTCAAAAACCTCGAATTTTTAAGTTATGATATCATAAACAGATTAAGCACTTTTTATTCTTTTTCGTCTGGTTTATTTACACAAAAGAAGCATAATATGAGTCGAAATCTAAAAAAATAAATAAAATAAAACGACATATATGGCGACCTATTGACGACACTACTTTCCGTATCAGAAGTATTTTTCCTACTATCAATAAATCTTTATAAAGCTTACATCAGAATATTTTATTGGTTTTCTCCCTTTTGGTGTAGAAAATATTTTCAGCTATTTCAGAAATAGACGATTTATTTGCGTAGTTAAGTATTTCATAAATTCGGCTTTAATATTTATGCGGCTTTAACCAGGTGTTTTTTTACATTGTTGTATTTCAGCATCTTAAGAAGTATAATAAATATATGGATCTTCAACCAAAATATACTTTCGAATATTTAAATGGAGTGAAGTCTTTTTTGTTTTAGTTCTGTATGGATTGTATTGGTGTACTTTCACTTTGGCAAATTTTTGATCTTACGTTATATAAGTAGACAACAATAATCTATTTGTACAGAATGGATTTAAGAAAATTAAATTCCCAGCAGCAATGCATTTCATCTTTAGGTTAATTACAATTTTTCGAGAAATATTTAATCGCCTTATAAATTAATTAAGAGTAAATAATATTGGAATAATAAAATTCTCTGAATTTCTCATATTACGAAGAAATGCCATAATTGATTCTTTATATGTAACTTAATCCGTAATATCTGATTATAGTTGTCTCCCTTTACCACTCGTAATTTTATCGGCAATTTTCACACTTAAGTAATCAGCAGAAATGCTGTATGTAATTATTCAGACAGTTACGTATCAAATTCCATCTCACTGTTAGACGGATTAGCTAAGAACTTTCTTGCACAGAAGAACGCATGGATATGATCTCGGATATATTTCTAATCGCGTGGATAAAAAGTGAAATAATGTAAATTCCACGCATGCACACCGGCTGTGGTTAGCTACTGAAGAAGCACAAGAAATGTTAATTAATCATTATCCCAAAAATATATTTTCCTGTTTCTTTCCACATTTGCTTTTGAATGCTTAAAACAAAATTTAGCGTGCTGAGTGATTAAATGGCAGTCGGTGGGAAGATGATTTAAAAATATCCGGAAGGGATTTCTTTGATTGCTTTCGTAACATAAGGTTTCAGGCAGTTTTCAAATGTTTTTGTATGTCAAACCAATACCAGAACAGGTAAATGCAACGTTTGAATAAATGAGTTTTGCCCCGTCTTAGACATAATGTTCTAATTTACATAAGCATATGCAAAATATTATTTTCTACGTAACAAAAGAAATTTCTAAAAAATTATTTAAAAGATTGGAAATCATTTTTATTTTGGAATCTATGGGACGCCTTTGCTATTTCTAATACTATAGCTATTCAGAATTTTTTAATAATGAACTGGTAATTTTCATAAAATCCTTAACAAAGGATTTTATAAAATTTATACGCTAGTCTTTTGTTCTATTAAAAGCAGCAATTCGTCACTTTCAGTCTTGCAGAAAATGCAGGGAATTTACGTAACAGAATGACGAATTAGATATTTTCGATGGTATTGTGATAGTCATCTGAGCAGGATATCGAAATGCATATTCAGTAATATGTTTTGAAAATTCTAATTAAAAAACTTGATAATCCAGTAGAAACGGATTTTAGATTTTTTTAAATTAATGTATTTCCTAATACATGTTGTTTGATGTGCTCTTTGTTGTGAATAATAGGTTTATGCTAAGAATGAAAAATATACTATGTAAATTTCTTTAAATAAGTATACCCTTGGAGATAGCGAGGAACTTAAAGCACATCCGAGAGTATTTTCGATTGCTTACATTCAATAAACAAGAAGCATGACACTTCAAAAATTCTTAGACTAAGTTCGGGAATTATGATGATCATTGAATATTACAGTGAAATGTTGAAGAATTTCAAAGATGCAACCGACACACACTCAAGACGAAATAAGTGATTCCGCAATTACGCATAATATTTGCTTTGTTAATTATCGCCCATGCGTCGCTTTGAATACCTTGAAAAGCCAATGATACTGATTTGGCTTAAGACCGGTGAATAACTCATTTTCATATGTGGGTGGACCGCAGTCACAGTGAAATTTCCGGGTATGCGCCTTAATAGTTTTTCCTGTATTTTGGAATTGTTGACAACCAAATGAATTTACCACAAAAATGAATTATGTCCTAATTTGTAATCGATTTCGCTCATTATTCCAATGAAACTGTTGTGTGTTGTGGAAAAATTTACACTTTCACTTTAAATTTTGGCCCGAAATTTGATAATTCTATAAAGTCTAAATGCAAATTAATTTCGCTAGCTTTTTAGCTCGTTTAATATGCGAAATGACTTTAAATTTATTTGGGCCATTACATCACAAAGTGCAATTGCCTGGCTGCGACAAATCGCAAACATTATCTCACACACCAATTTAAATAATTTAATAATTTGAATGCAACAAAAATCCATTAATATTTTACGAATTTTGGAAGGGCGACAAGTTGTTAATTTATTCAAATATGCGCAAATTTGATCAAGCTCTAAAATTTTTTAATAATCCCTTAAAAATGGTCAAATTAAAGGATACCTAGATGGGGGTATTCGTTAGAGTGTACTGTTTGCTTCTCAGCTTTAATTAAGCTCTCTAATTAGGGTTTTAAATAATTCTTTTTTTGAATTCCCTTCAAATGTAAATATGTGTAGTGGAGTGTGAAGGCTTAAAGCATTTCAAGCGTGTGATAATTTCACATTTGTAATTTACAGTGGTTCCCCAAAAGTGTCACTCATGCGGGTTGTTGATGCAATGGATCCACTTTTGATAGTTTCATTATTTACTATGGATTATTGCACTCAGCTGATCTATTTATATACTTAGTATATCCCTTTAGTTTACATTTCAAAACTATTCAAACGAAGATTTTATTTGCGTTTAATGCTTCTATTTTTATCATTCTCTTTCTATCTATCGACATTGTCCCTGGTTTTATGATGGTAATGGAAAGTATTATTTATAGTATTTTGCAATTTCAAATGAAATATCTAGTGTAGTATATAAGTCATTTTAGTATATTTAACAATTCCAGGTTCTGCGAATTGTTTTGTCTGTTTAATTTATATTATTTTAATTATATATAAAGGTAGTATATACTCCATATATAGTTAAATATTTCTAACTTTGGATTTCCAAATTTTACCGGAGTATATTTGAAATCATTGAATTTTGAAAAAAAAAGCCCAAGCCTGTTCATCTTGGAAATATAATTCCATTTAATCTTTTCTAGGTTGCCATCACTACTACCAGTTAAAAGAACACTTAAAATGATTGTTCATGGAAAATCGTATTTACCATCGACCTCAGTCTTGAATTTTGCTTGAAGGAACAATAATTTTTATTCTTTGAAAAGCTTCTTAAATTCTTACCACACATTTGGAGCAATTTGAAAATCTTATTAAGTCAAACTTTGTAGAAACTTCTCTTCCGCGCTCGGTTGGTATATTACCTTATCACCTTTTCAATTATCTCTAATTATTTTGAGTTTTAATATAACTATGACGATAAGCCGAACAATATGTGAAATTAAATGTAGATTTGCAACAACGAAAATGTTCATAACTCTTAAAAAGCCCAGCAATCGCCCTGGTAATTCGTGTCACAAAAGATTCCTCAGCCAACAAAGCACTAAAGTGAGTGATTAATGAGGGCTAGTCACGTTTTATTCGTCAAGTTTATTTTTGGTTACATGAAAAATGTCCTCGTCTTCCACCTGAATTAATGCTGTCGCTGACCTAACCAATTTAATCTAAATCAGATTTACTACCGCCTCTCGTATCTTCTCAGATGTGTCTATCATTTATTTCGAGAAAAGGTTTCTTTTGTAACACACTTTCAAGTATCTGAGAAAAAAGGGCTAAAAGACCCTCCAGGTACAAGGCGGAATGCGTTTTTTTCCTTTCATTTAAATTATCGAATTTCACCAAGATTGGCCTACGGCGGCGGCGATGTCCAAAAAACGTGGAACAATTGGGAATCATAAAACCAATCAAAATGAAGAGGTTCCACGAAACTTTCTCTTTTCTTAAGATTCAGTCGCAGATCGTACCTTCCATAGATCAATTTTACTTCGGTAATTTCAATAAAATCTTAAAGAGGCGTCTCGATGCAATTTTTCTGCATTTACTTCGTGTTCTTCTGAATCTGTCTGATAAAAATGTAAATAAAATGATTCATTTCGCATATGGTTGACAGTTACAGTAATTTATTCAGATTGAAACGCCCACGCAAATGAAATCGCGTAAGTTTTAATGCGGCAGTTTTCCGACATTTATGGAAGTATTCCGTCAGCAATTGCCAATAAAAAAGCGCGTCACCGACTCGACCGCTTATTCCCATTGCACAGAATTAATAAGTCAAGTTACAGCTTAATTATGTAAAACGAGGCCTTTGATTTTATTATGGTTTTAATGATTGTTTTATGGCAAAATTATTTTAAAGAAAACACAACCGGAACATCGAGACAAAATTTTGCGGAAGTTATTAGAAAAATTTCGGGGTTTTCATTTTTAATTTTAATATAAATTTGCAAAATCACCAACAATATTCCGTTTTTGCTTCTGATTTGTTTTTTAATTGAAAAAGAAAACAAGGGCCACAAAGTGTTGAATTGTTTAATTAATAATTTTATTGATTTCTGCGATGAAGTTAACAAATCTTGCCAAGGTTTTGTTGGGGTGTTCCACAAAAGATGCCGCTCTGACAATAGATGACCTCTCATAATCGGTATCGATATCTTGATAAGGCTAATTTAGTCTGCTCTAGGGAAACAAGATAATTCACTTTGATAAGCAGATCTCCAAAGATATAAAATTATTTGAATTAATAAATTTATCAAGAGTGGAATTTGGAAAAAAGTTGAAACTATAACGTCAATAATAGGTTTGGTTCATCCATGAAAGAAAAATTAAAAATAACCTTTTAAATGCGAAAGCCGTGATTCTTTTAAAATTACGGACTGTTTAAAAAGAAAAAGATGTAATTTTAAGCAAAATTATGCCTTACATTCTGATTTAATTCAGTTTTAATTAATTATTTTAATATATTTTGCATAAAAACCTAAAATTTAATTGAATAAATGAATACTTATTAGAAGTAGGCTATTCATGAAGCCAAACCCAGTTCGATACAATTGAATAAAGATTGTTTTCATAACTAATTCTAAATGAATTTGTATATTTTGTATTAATACGAAAACGTGATAAATTGAAGTTCAGACAAATCACGATTTAATTAAAACGTTAAAGTCAAGGTCGGGATTTGGAGTTCTTAATAAAAATGTCGCTGTCAGTCATTGAATCCCATTACAATAAATAAGTATTGTTATTAAATAAGTGATTTTCCTTTGAGATAACCAAAGTACTTCAATTACATTTGACGTACTATGATAATATAACTAATTTTGAACTAAATTTGCATATGTTTTTGGTGTTTATTCTCATCGGTTTCTTTTAAAGAAAATCATAGTATTGTTATTTTATTTTGACTGATAATGCAGTTTATAAAAGAAATAATAATAGCGTACATATAGCTTTAGCATATCTTGTTCATGTTACGTATTCTACAAATAGGATAAATTGTCAAGTGGTATGTTAAATTTACATTACACATTCATCATGAAATATTTGCGTTGTTCAAATGAAATATGTCGGCAATTCAGGGGCAAGTAAATATTAACGAGAGTAATTTGCCCCTTTTGTGGGCTTTGATTTCGATATCTATGCGAAAAAAATCAATAAGCATTTTTGTGCAATGCCTTCTTTTGTACTAGAAGAATTTTGGACAAAATATGACATAAGTTACACCATGCAAAATAATACCTTAAATTCATAAATGCGAGAAACAACTAGGAAAATGGTGATTTTATAAAAGTGGCAGCAAAATTTGCTTGTTAATAGTCAAAAGTAAAAGTTACGAAAGAATATTTTAGCTCAGTTCAATAGAAGAAACAGAAACAATAAATTTCGCTCAATGGGGGTTCAACACCTTGACATTTGAAAAATTTTGAATGTCTAAAGAAATGTTTGGATCGAATGAAGTGAACATTCTGTTGATCTCTCTACTCTACTCCGGATTTATATAACTTTAATTAAAAAACAAATCTACCTCTACCTCATATCTCCGGGAGAATAACACAATAAAGAAAAAACAAAAAATAATGTCCACTTTATATGCCTCCTGGGAAAAAATGTTTGACTATTATAATTAAATCGAAAGCCAGGTGATTCCTCTAAAGGAGTAAGATGTTTTTGGTTTCTTTTAATGTCAAAATGTCAAGAGATTTGCTATCGAAACCAATAGATTAAGTAATGACCTGATACCGTAAAGAGACTAGACAGCTGCTGTTAAGCATGAAACCGGATTAATATCAAAGCATCTTTCGCTATCTAAACTATTAATCAGATATATTGATTCACTGATGAGAATTGCGTGATTTTAAGCAACAGTTTTGCCTGATTCTGAGCGGATATTTTGGAGCAACTTAATCATTAGAAAAAATTGTTTTACAATAATAAAAAGAAAAAAAATCCAAGCTTTAGAGTGACTGGGGGAACATCTTGCTTAAATTTTAGATTTTTTTATTGAATACAACCAATGATTCCCTAGTACCTAGTAAAAAATTATATCTGTAATATAAGAAACTAGTAGTATTTAAAACTCCATAGATTTAGCGTGTTCAGATATTCGGAATGCTTAGCATATCTATCTTTCAACAATGTTCGGTTATATGAAACTTTGTGTAAATTATTAATCACTTAAAAGGTGCAAACCTTAGCTAGCAAATACGACACCAGAAGTTGTATATAATAAATTCCGACTATTTCTATGAAGCGTTGCAATCATTTATCGCATGTGTGTCTGGGGCACATCTATGCAAATACATTTGTGCACTCTCACTTTGCTCAGAGTTCGCGGGCTGGAGCTCATCTGAAATGCATTAACGTTTTACTAGAAATTTGTAAAGCTTCAACATAATGTGAATGGTCAAATGCCACGCTTTAGAACATTTAAGACCTCGATTGATGATTCATAAATTGTTTTCTTATATTGTTTAGGAATTACAAATATATGGAGATAGATATAGGCTTTTTTGATTTCATCGTGGTACAGGTGTCATGAAATGTTTATACTTAATGTCCTTATTTGAAGTATCGTAATTTAAAGACAAAAGGGTAATTCTCTACAATGTTGTAAATCCATTTGGACGTTAGTGGCCATATAATAAAGACTTGGATACTTGATAATATGACATTATGGATATTTCATAATATGAAATAAACACAAATCTTTTCTAGGTATAAAAATATCCATTTCAAATGAATATAAATTGTATTAGAGAATTTGGTATTTTTGTGGAAACATACGATTTTATTTTTAATGGTTGCTCTTTTAAACTAGCAATTCATTTGCTCTAAAATACGATGCTCTCATTCAAAACTGTAGAAGCAACTAATTAAAAGCAGTCAAGAGCTCTGTAATTGTTTTGTTCTAAGGTAATCATGTTGCGTATCAAATGCAAGAAATGGCTCCAAAGAGTACATAACGAACTTTCCTTTTGGAAGCTTTGTTTAACATTCTTCCTCAAATTTTATACGAATTCTCTCTCAGAATATTAAAAAAAAACAATAATATTTTTTAATCAATGTTTTGAAATTATTTACCTGAAATACAAATCCAAAGATTGAATTATGGTAGGAAGTACTTTTCATGCAAGACCAACTCGCAAATTTACGCAGTTTTGTTATTATTATAATTATGACTCCTGTTTAATTAGTATCACTTTTCTTTCGGAATTTACATATATAAATCTGAAATTTAATGAACTAATAAATAGCAAACAATCATTGGGATAAATGGAGATCCGGGAGCAGGCCAATTGCCTTGATTTGTATCCGGTTACCTTTCGTTTCTTTACAAGGCGTTGAAACGAGTGTAGGATTTTCCACAGTTTCGAAATTTTCTTGGTTCGTATATTCTTTTCAATTTATAAATACGGTTGATATCATCATCTGCCATGTAGAATTCAACCTACGTAGTTCTAATCCTATCACAACTGCGGAACGCAACTACACGCGATACGTCACAACGCGGCTGTGGCTTTAACCGACCGTTCATATTTCATCGCTCCAGGCAGTATATCGCGGGGGGCACTCCTATCTTGGAACTAATCTAGCATTTAATCCGCCAACCTGTATTTATTTAAAGCTGACTTTGACGAGTAAAAAGTTGTAAGTCACAGGTTGACCATCTTCGTGCCTAATAGCGAAAGTTTTGACAAAATTAATGAAATGACTCGCAATCTCTTGATGGAATTTTCACTTCCCTGTTAATTGCTTAATATCCTATAAATGTCACCTAACCCATTGTCACATTGTTCTCAGCAGATAAATCATCACCATTGTTGATGGTGGTGATGCCATCTGGGCCGGGACTTCAGTGCAAGAATCCCAATTTGAATACGTTCCATCATTTGCTTAGCAATGTAAGATCTCTGCAAAAAGGTCTATCTGCATTCTGGTTCTTCGTTCGAGATCTAATAAGTCATGAAATGAAGATATTCCAAGAGATGCAATTGAGGAATTGCTCTACAGTCGAGGCTATGAACTGCGTTGGTGTAACTAGTATCATTTAACCTTTTAAGCTAAATAATTCTAGGGGATATCAAGAGAATACCTTTTTTTTACCTTCAATTATACTTAGTAAACAGCACTTGTTCTACTTCTGAAACACCTTTTTTCGATTGTCCATGACTACTTAATTCTAAATAAATAATACTAGCTTGTTCTAGTTCATATTTCATGTCATAATCCAGTAATGGAATAATTGTTTAAATATTAAACTCAGCTAAGTTTAAGAGCATAGTCGAGTAGCGAAAAAATTAATTATTGCCTGGTGCATTTCGGACGTAGTATTGATTACTTTTACCTTCAGGCGTCTCAAGAAATATTGGGTTTCATGAAGTATTCGTGTTTGATTCGGATGATAGCATCAAATTAATTTTCCATATGTTCAAGTCGTTCGACAACGTAAATGACGGAAACTTTCGAAGAAGTGTTAAATTTATAACATTTTTATTTATCCGGTTTAAGGTTTTGCTACATTGAAAGCCAAGGACCTTTACGCTGCTCGATTGGTATGTTGTTTGGGCAGGTTTTTGAGGCGGAGATTCAGTAACCATAAAGAATGTACTATGAAAGAAATCGACATTTTACTGGTTTTCTGGATAGAAAGAAATAGTTTAGATCAGAGGTTATAGGAATTTTATGCAAAATAATTTACTGGTTTAAGGAAGCCCGTAGTTGAATTCAGAATTGTTCTCCATTTATCTAAGTCATTTTAAATTATAATAACAAATAAGGTTTTCTTTTCTTATTTTTTTGAAAAGTGGTTCATCCAAAACAATCGGAATAAGATAAATTTTTTAAGAATATTGAAACAGGCCTTGACGGAAGTAGATTTTTTATTAATTGATTTCCTTGAATGGAACAGGATTTCAGTATTTGTTTTTTGTTTTATATGCTGAGCTTATCCAAATCTATTTTATATTCTCTCAATAAATTTTTTAATCCCTTAGCTATAATTAGTTGACCATTAAAATTTAGTGCACAAATAATGAGTACAGAAACGTGTTAGACTTTAAAAACTTTGGTTTGTTTTTCCCATTTTCTCTATTTCTTCATCATTTCCTTTATGTATTCAGATTTTATACTCATATTTTTCGTTAAATGCAAGTATATGCTTTATTTTGTACTAATTATTATTATTATTAATTATCAAGGTATATAGGTATATGTTATTTCGTGTTATTATGTTTATCAATTCTTCTACTTGATTTAGCAATTAAAAGGCAGACAGTGAAAATATGTATAAGATCTAACTTTTTCGGTCTTACTAATAATTTTTATTTGTAATGCTTTAGGTTTGTTCAGGGCTAAAGTGATATATAATTCAGAAACAAATAAATAACTTTACAGAAAATTTTTGGAGGATATTTTATTTAAATAATTCATAGACCTATAAGCATAGCAAATTGAACTTAAAGGAAAACGAAATTCTCTGATTTGAATTTCCGTGATACGGACTTTTATAAATTTTTTGTTTGATTAGTTTCCTTATTAATCAATAAACATATTTTCGAAGTTAAATGTTTATACAGTTTAAAATGTCGTAAATTTTATACAAATTCGATAAATTAAATCTAGAGTGTCTCTTTAGCCTCTTTAAATCGAAACCTTGAAAATTTGAAACCTCTGCTGGTTTAATAATTTCATTCAAATGTTAAATTTATCGATGTTTTAATGTGTAATTGCAAGTAGGAAAAAAATGAAATTAGAAGGCTAAATATAATTTTAAATATATAAAAAAAATAAGAGAAAATTTTTTTGGATTTTGATACAATGGTTATAATTTCCTTTAAAATGTTTTGGTTGACGCATATCAAATATCGTCGGTCAGAAACTCGTGTTGATTTTTGTGCTAATAATACTTTTATTTAATATTTATGCCGTTCAGATCTTCTTAGCATTTTAAATAAAATTTATTTACGTAAATTACGAAAAAGAGTTTGTGGGACGATTGCTGAATTTCTAATTATGGAAATGCGCCACATAAATTAGCAAGAACATTTATTCAATCGATTAAATAAGAGCGATTATCTGGTCTCCACGGAATTTTATATCAAGGAAACATTATGCAAAAACAGAAGAAAAAATCGGTCCGTGTAATCGATCAGCATTATCCACGCACTTTATTTGCAAATGGTTTTTACACGTGCGGCAGTCATTATCATGTAGAAAAGATCTAAAAAAATTCACTACCAGACGATTATTATTAATTGCAGCCACTTTGTCTGCAGTGGGACAGTTGGTCTGTCGATGTCGAGTCGACTTGCAAGAAATCTGAAAGTCTCAGCTTTATTTAGCTGGAGGTGCATTCCACGCAAAAATGCCAGATCCGTAAATAATGTCCGATTCGATCCGAGTCTGATCTCGGTAAAGTGATAAGATCATGACGGGAAGCCGGGTCACCATATTGACTCGATCTTCGTCTTCTTCATTCGCAAGTCAGTAATTCACTTACTTTCACTGGCGTGCTTCAGACGGGGTAATCTTATTAAAATGAGGTAATATGTGACTCAAGTTAATGGCGTCCTTTAGATCCCCCGAGCGGCCTTCAATTAATCATTTCTCAGCCGCCTTTAGCACACGACGAGTTTTGAGACTTGGTTCCGCTGTGCGGCGTTAACTGAATTCCGTAACGATCGTCTTAAGAAAATCAGTGACGAGATCAGTGATCGTCTGTCTCTCTAATGTCTCCTCTTAAAGAAAACTCGTGCTTTTGAACTGGCGCCTTATTTTGGGCGCTGTTCGAGAAAACCAGTCTTGACTCCCAGTGCGCCGCCGGCTTATTCGATCTTAGATGTTACGTAAACGCCGAACACCCAAGTGCGTAAGATTAGGTTTGTGACCTTCTTTGAACAAGATCTTAAATAAACACATGGCGGATGATCGTGGAGATGAGTTGTTCGCAAATTCCATAGGCACGCTGCTACTTGCGTATTCACGTTGATAGTTTCTTGGAATCACAATTTCTTATATCGCATTCTGCACTTTTACTTTCGATTGCAACCAGCCGACTGATCGTTAAGTCTTCTAGATATGACTCTTAAATGGAAACATGAAGTAGTGCAAACGCCAGAGGAATCTATGCCATTTAAAGAGGATTTCATGTGCGTTCGACTGACTGGTTTTTGAAGGGACTTGGAGATTGGAGGCTGACTGGGTTCTAAAAACTTCAAAGTTGATTCGCCTCTGTGATGTAATCGTCATCATTGCGAGCCTCCATGTCAACTAATTGAAAGTAATATTAATTTTATTTCAAGCATTAAATGTATTAAGTGATATTAACTTGTATAATTGCGTTCTGATCTTTGGCGCCTTACTGGTTTCAAGACGATTCAACTATTTAATGCTTGTCAGACGATATCAATTAGATATTTATTTGACTTTTTTATAACTCATACAATATGTAAAAAATGGTTGAAAAACATTCCTCATAAAAATGCTTTCCAGATTTTGATTTTAAACATAAAAGCGTTAAAGTCTCGACGTGTAGTAAAATGACAATACTGTGATAAAAATGTGGGAAAGGTGTTGACTTGAGTTTCAAGTTTTTTTCTACCGGTAACCTATGTTAGGAGTCCTGGATTGGTTTTAATCTACTTGAGGTCAGATTGATTATGCAATTTCAATAGAATAGTCTATCGTCAATCTGCGCGTGACAATAATAAATCTGCGAAATATTGTGATATAAATTTCTTACCATATGTAAGAGGGATGAATGAAATTTTATGATATCTTTTATTAACAATTGATTTTGGTCTTCAGAAAAATAGATAATAAAGTATAATCAATAAAAAAGTTTAACATACGTTGGTTATAAGTAGAGCGTTCAAAGGAGTTTATTCGACTTTAAACGGATTAAAAATGAACTTAAGGGGAAAAATTATATGACTTTTTAATCAAAATTAAGGTACACATTGGACCTTGTTGATTACAAAATACAGAGAGTAACCATACTTACAAATTATCAAAGGTAAAGTTTTCGTAAAACAAATACTAAACATTCCACAATAGAACATAGTGCACAAAATTACTTTAATGTAGATCTTTAAACCATTGTATTATGTATATATATTAAAAATTGTCTAACAACGTGGAAAATTAACATACATACGAAGAAACAATTCTGGACCTTGTTTCTTTAGTTTCTTAATAAATCCAACAATGCCTTCGTCAAGCCTTTTTTCAAAGACATATTCAGAAAGGCTTCCGTAAAGTTGTATGCAATATATTAGAGATCTAGTGAAAGCCCATTTAGATAATTGTTTGATGTCTTGTACTCAACTTAATTTTTTTACATATATTCAGCCTTCAGCCAGACGTGGATTTCAATGTTATTTTTCAAAAATATTTATTTTCTTTCATTACAAATTTCTTAGAAATAATATGCAAACACTTATTGCATTTCATTCATACATTTTGTATTGTGCTTTATTAAAAGCCTCTAGATAGACATTTCAAATTGTTGACAATGAAAAATTGAATGCTATAAGATCCAGCACGGAAGTCTTCTATTAACAGACTAACCTCTAGAGCAATATCTTAATTGTGACAGAAATAAGTACAATGCAATGCAGTAAGGAATCATCTCTGTCTTCATTATAAACCTCTCAGACTTTCATTTTCTATGCGGTTAAAGTATTAAAGGTGGTCTTGTCCTTCGCTGTGTCACCCGCCGGCCTAAGTTAGCATTGTACCGACCATCACAGACAGCAACAATATCCAATTATTTTCAACCGCCCATTCAATTTGATTGTTCGTTGACTGTCGAGTTAAATGAACTTGTAAAAAATATTTCAGCAAGTTTGCCAGAGCTCGGCCTTAATTGATTCAATCGATTCGGATGAGTAATGAAGGTCAGCGGCGAAGGTTTTGCTTTTTCACCTAAGTCAAATGTACACATAATTAATTTTAGGCCCCTTACTCAGGTGCTACGCTGTCGTTTTGTTGTGTTGTTATCCAACAGCATGCAAATGGAAAATATTTTGGCGGTTCGAAAGAAAGTCAACAAAAGCAAAAGAAAAAGAGGTCGAGTTGTCCCCTCGGTTTAATAATTCGCGAGTTCGGAATGACCCGTCCATTTGTTCTCATTAGCAGTGACATAGTAAACTTTTGCTAGCAAAAACTCTAACAGAGTGTCATATTGTTTTGCTTAATTGAAATATACGCGAATGTATTCAGGCAAACGCGTCCAGGGAATTGGCAAACATGTTTCCACCAACATAATTTACACTATTCGAGACTGCATACTATGGTTGCAGGTTGCGCTCGGTTGCAGTCAATCCATTAAAAGTTATTCAGGGAATTGCTATTAATGAAAGTTTACTGTCTGATGAAATTTATGGTAGCAGTTTTTTGCCATCCTTGTAGTTTCCATTAAAATTTCCAAAAATTGTGATTTGTTAGATTCATCGAACAATTTGCAATTACTTTATGGTTAACTAAACCATTATCGTTAAAACGGGAAAAAAGTTCTGAATGTTTATAAACTGCATATGATGAAGAGATAAACCTTGTCACTTCTATGATGAAAACCTATAAATCGAGAAGTACGCAATATTTCGTCCAAAATAGTAATGAGATTCGATTTCTTCTCGAAAACTTAACACAGAATGGCATATTTATAGGTCTTAGACGACAATAAATTTTTGCACTTTGAGATACGGTGGTGGAGAAGTTTCATCATATAATGATTTTTTTCTTCAACTAAATATTGGATTTTGGAAATCTTCAAGGTTGTACATTACTAATTTGTAGATGAAATTCAGAAATTCAAATTTACAGCGCCAATGCGGCGAGTGAATTTTGCAACATATTGCTTCTAAATAAGCGTGTGCTTAAAAACACTTTTTTATAGGTATTTTTATTTTAATTACTTGCGTGGTATTCTTACTACACTAATTGCGTGTTCCAAATTTGGTTTTAGAAAGCTATCGTTTATAGCTATAATCGAGTTTTTATTTTGGTATATTGTATGTTTCTAAATGTTCTTTTCATAAAATAATTATGAATCCAGTAAGAAAATATTCATTGAATGTTTCCTTGCTTTTGAATATTTCATGGATTATAAACTTCGCCTTCCCTTCAAACCTGTTTCAAAGGCAAGTTTTTACTTTCCTTACGTTCACTAGTTTACCAAACAAAATATCATAAAATAAATCTAGTTCAAAAAAATGTCTATAAAAGTGAGTGGTATCCATTACGAGAAGCGAGTTAGGCATTTTCCCACAAAAAATCCCACAAGCGAATTAGAACACTGATGCCGAGAAGAATCTCCATAAATTAATTTTATTAGTAGTATGGAAAAACATGAGAGAGCTAATCTTTATCGCGACCAGATTTTATCTTGTATTTCTATCCTGCCCCCCCGCCGAGTCGACGAAATCTTTCAAGGCTGCTCCTTTTGCCATTTTAAGAGAATCCAATTAGTCAGGCATAGCATCCGAATCGGATCGGATCACTTAGGTCACCAGGGAATTTGCAATGCAAATCGATCCAAAGCGAACCGAATTTTGCTTGATTGGAGAAGATCCGCCTGAATCCCATATGAGAATCTCGACCCGCAGCAGAGTACTCCGATTATTTGTGACTTTTTGAATTTATGATATGGCTCTTCAAAATGGGTATATGCAGCGGGAATTAACATATCGCACTAATAATACTGATGATGCGAAAAGCTATCAGTGGGAGTTTCTTAATATTTACGATCGCCATAATGTACTAGCGATACCTGCGGGGTTGTCCGCAGGTATCTCCCAACTGCATTAAGACGATTAACATTCAACTCAAGGCGGTGCTACCAGTTAATGACCAATAATTATGCTAAATCGAAATGTGATATTCATATCCTTTTCGAATTTGAGATAAAATAATTTAGGGAGGTATTTTTTTTAAAAGATAAGACAAAATTTATTAATAAATTTCAGGAGGCTAGAAATTATTATTGTGTATTTAAAATCAATAAAAAAGACCATAGTTTTGCATAACACATTGTTTTGTAACCTCTATGACTCAATAAAATATTTGAATAAAAATAAAGATATTGTTGATATAATTAATACTGAGACAAAGCCTAACTTATTGAAATTTTTTTATTCTAATAACCTTTTCAGGTCCTCGCCTGTCTTGTGCTGCATGTGACAAATGCACGACGAGAAGAAAACGGACGCGAAATTCTGGTAGATATTGACGATGTCAGCACGAAAAACACTCAGTATTATTCTGCGAACTTTGACACCAGTGAGTACCTATATTATGCATTTTATCTATTACTTGTTTGCCTCACGTGTGACCTATACCGCGCGGAAACAATTGAATTGAGCCATCACGCTCTAGATTGATTTTCTTGTGCGCGCTTACGTTACTGGTTAGACGTTTGCTGGCTTGGATTAAAATGTTTTTCAGAAATTTATAAAGGTCTTTATCGTTTCCAATATCTCTAGGTGCATACAACTATGGATATGATATCGGATTAACAGGCCATTTCCATCACGAAACCCGAGGTCCAGATGGAGTTACCTATGGATGTTACGGTTGGATTGGTCCCGATGATCTACTTCGTGTTGTGCACTATGTGGCTGACTCAAATGGCTACAGGACTGTCGAACCCCAGCAGCCAGTCGAGGTCTTCCCCGAGGAAGGTGGATCAGATCTTCAGAATCTTGAGGACAGGCCCAAGCCTAAGGGTGTTACAGTACCATGGAAAGATCTCTACTTCCCGAAGGGTTGCGGTATGTTTGAAGGAGGTGTTCGACCTGATATACCTGTTGTCCAGCTCCCAGGAGGAGGATACGTTAATGTAAGTTTTAGTTATTTTGTACTGAATACTATTCAAAATATATTAAAAGAGGAGTGTTAAATTATTTATATAGTACTTTTTAAGTAGTACTTATTCATTTGCAAATAAATTATTTTAGCTTGGAAGCGAACATTTATACGCAAATCGACCTGGAGCCACACATGGTGAAGGTGGCCCTGGAGGTGTTGGCTCTGGAGCTGGAGGCAAGGGAGGACTTGGGGGCGGAGCAGGCGCAGGAGGAAAAGGAGGACTAAGTGGGTCTGGCAAGCCAGGAAGCGGAAAACCAGGTGCAGGAGCCAGTGGCAACTATGTTGGAGATAACTCTGGTTCATACACCCCGGACAATACAGGCCAATATACCCATGTAACTGGTCCTGGTGGATCTGGACCAGTACCAGCCGTGGGATATACTCATGTTGGCGGGCCAAGTGGTGGATTTGGGGGAAGCGGAGGAGCTGGTGGATTTGGATCTGGAGGAGGTGCTGGAGGATTTGGGCCAGGTAATTTTTTATTTTCATAATTGGAAATCCAATTTTGAATTTATTTTATAGGTGGACCAAGTGGACCATCTGGACCCGGAGGGCCTAAAGGACCCGGAGGACCTAAAGGTCCCGGAGGACCCAAAGGACCCGGTGGACCAAAAGGACCCCCAGGACCACCTGGTCCACCAGGACCGCCAGGAACTACATTCCCAGGACCTGGAGGACCTTTCGGACCACCCGGACCACCAGGACCACCTGGACCACCAGGAAAAACGTCCCCTGGAAAACCAAATTTAGATGGTTCCTTCGGTTTCAATGAGTTAGGTTCTGCTAGTACTGGATTTGGAACAGTAGTAAGGCCAGGTGTTGGTTCAGGTCCAGGTAGTGTCTAAAATCCTTTTATTTTTTATTTGGCTATTTTTTTTTTGTTAATTTCATTCCTGTTTTCTGAAACTTGCCTGTAGGATCTCCTGCCACCGGAGGAAATGCGGCTCTTGGAGCTGGTAGTGGATCTGGCCCGTCTAGTGGTGGAACTGGTGGTAATCGCGGAACTGGTGGTAATCGCGGACCGGGTGGTGGTTTCGGCGCAGGTGGTGGACAATATAAGCCATCTGGTAGTGGAGGCCAATATTCTCCAGGTAGCGGAGGCCAGTACTCACCAGGTAGTGGAGGCCAGCTTTCACAAGGTAGCGGAGGCCAATACTCACCAGGTACTGGAGGCCAGCTTTCACAAGGTAGCGGAGGCCAGTACTCACCAGGTAGTGGAGGCCAGCTTTCACGAGGTAGCGGAGGCCAATACTCACCAGGTAGTGGAGGCCAGCTTTCACAAGGTAGTGGAGGCCAGTACTCAAGAGGTAGTGGAGGGCAATATTCACAAGGTAGCGGAGGCCAATATAGACCAGGTGGTGCCGGTGGAAGGCCCAGTGGTGGGGCAGGAGGTGGAGATTACAGTAGTGGTCAGTATAGACCTTTTCAGAGTGGACAAAATATTAGCCCACATAATAGTGGCAAATACAATCCAGGGGCATATGGTCGCATCATTATAAATATCATTTAGTTCCATAGTGTTAACTGTTACTTTTTAGATCCAAATAAGTATAACACTGGAAAATATGTTCCAGACGACTCCGGAAGATATCGCCATGTAGACAATCCCTACCTGCATGTTGTTGGACCAGAAGGTGGCTTCGGAGGTGCAGGAGATGGTGGTGGATTTGGTACTGGTGGTGGATTTGGACCAGGAGGCCCAGGAGGCCCAGGAGGCCCAGGAGGCCCAGGGGGCCCAGGAGGCCCAAGAGGACCTGGAGGACCAGGAGGACCTGGGGGACCATTTGGACCAGGAGGACCACCAGGTCCCCCAGGACCGCCGGGACCACCAGGACCGCCAGGAACATTCCCAGGTAAATTCAGCCTATATACTCGCATCTATATATGATCATTAATACTTTTAAAATTTCAGGACATCCACCAAGCGTACCCAGCCCAGGTACCCCTGGCACTCCAGGCAGACCCGGACCACCAGGTCCTCCAGGTCCAGCAAGCCCTGGAACTCCAGGCAGACCAGGTACAGGGCCTCCAGGACCACCAGGACGACCAGTATCACCAGGAACCCCTGGTACCCCAGGAACCCCTGGTACCCCTGGAACCCCAGGTACACCGGGAACACCGGGACACCCAGGCGAGAAACCCTATTATCCAAAACGCCCTCAAGATTCAGATCGACCAACAGAAGGTTACCTTCCTGTAAAACCAGACGCGCCAAAGCCTTTCACTTCAAATCAGCAATCCTATCCGAATCGACCGAGCCAACCAGGTATACCATCCCCCGGATATTATCCGATTCCTGAACCACCCTCTAATTCCAATCTACCAAAGCCAGGTTCACCAGGAACAGCAATTGGAGTTTATCCCCCTAATCGTCCAGCGCAGACTAATCCTCCTAATTCCGGGTTGAGTATTGATATTACCAAATATCCATTAAATATTCCCCCAAGTCCATTCATAATCGGTAATGTTCCTTCAGCCGGTAACTGTCCATGCGCCGCGTCGGCCCTATCATCGAAATTTAGCGCAACTTCATCATCAACGACCGCATTGCCGCAACAGATCCCCGTATTTCCGCCAATGGCAGGATTCGCGCAAACCTACTCCCCTGAGAACATTCCCCAGGGAGCTGTGATCGGTTTCCTACCGGTCATTTACTTTCCCTCGTGCTCGCAAAACGCGACATCTACACACGATACAGGCAACTACCAGCAGCTGGCCCAATCCCTCCTTCAGGCCAGCTCTGCAACTCTTCAAAGTTCAGGACCCTGCAATTGCCAGTGCTCCTGCAATCCCGCAGGCCACGGCCGCCCAGTGAAGCGGTCCGACCAGCCCGGCCCTGCAGACGCTGCAGACAAGCCAGACACGTCCAGTGTCCAACCGGATGAAGCTAGTCGAGTGCTCAGCCCCGAGGTGGCGGAAGAAGCGACTGTGGGGTCAGAGTGATCCTGAACTTTAATCCTCATATCCTTGAATGTTTCTTCACTCATTTGAAATCTGATTCATCCCGAGCAACTCTCATTTATTTATTTCTTTACATAATTGAGGCTAATCCTGCCAGCCCTCAGCCCCAAAGCTAAGCACAGGACTAGCCGGCGCAGGGGCTGAGCACATAGCATTTCTGCCTTATTTATTTCTTAGTTGTAAGGATCTTAAAAACAATGGCGGGAATATTGCGTGCGTCATCCATGGCACAGCGGTGTTCCCAGTCACAGCTCACTGCTGTTCTTTTCTTCTATCTTTCTTTATCCTCTATCCTAGACCGCTCAATGGTAGGCTTGAACAAACGTTTGCCTGCGCTACTGCCCTACACTTTTCCTACTTCCTTCACTTCCTCATCAAAGTATTAACTCACAACGCTATTTCGACTGTAATGGTTCTAGCTTGAGTCCATTCCTCTGTGGGATCTTTATTTATATTCGCATCTTCTCTGTTGTATTTTCGTCCTTCTTGGCTCTGTGTTCATTTATCTGACTTTACAATCTTTAGGCAATGCTGTTGTCTCTTGTGGTTTTGAATAAATTTTATTGTAATTATTTAAGCACGTGGCGTTTTATTAATTACTTTTTTGAGCTCCAGTAGAAAATCAGCCACGGTAAGTTTAAGGGGGAATCTACATTGACAGGATTTCAGCACGTAACTACTCTATTAACTTTAGCAGACATTTTAATGGACTTTGATTTTACAATATTTGTGGTAATCAATTTCAATTGTAAAAGTAGTTGTATCACATCTCGTAATAAAAGTATTTGAAATTTTAGACATAGTTTTTTTATTGCATTGTTCGGAAAATTTGTGCTGTAACATTTTCATGTAATTTTCCATCATCAGATTGTTGGAGATATGTTTCCTCTTGGTACACGAAGAAATAAATAAAATTGTAAAAACTTGTGCAAGTTCAAAAATCTTAAATATCTGTTTTCTTTTTCAGACAAATTATGTAAGAAGTATAAACAGAAAGTCTGTACTCAAAGTTAGAACTGGTTTATTAAACAATTTCATTCTAATACTCTGCCTCCGTTGACTTGGGAGTTTTTGTTCATTAAAAGTATTAGCAAACTGCTACATATCATGGTAATCTCAAATTCCATAAAAGTGGCCATGGTCGATGGTATTCTTGTACCTTTCTTTTGTTACGCAAACGAGGATCTCATTTTTCAATAATTAAGCGAGCTTTAAGGCAAAAGAAATTAGAGCCAGTAAGACTTTTCTGATTTCTATCGTACTTTTTATTCAATTATATTAAAGTAATCAAAAGTCACATTTATTATTTATTCATTTATACATAGTTTTTATTCTTTACTCTTGTTCTCTACTTTTATATATTTTTAAATTTTATTTTCCATACTTTAAAAAAGTGATATATGATTTTTACATCTCTTGTGTAAATTTCGAATCCAAATATCAACACCTGCTTCTGCATTTAGTTTTTAGTTTAAAAAAAAACCTGGGGTTTTAAAATTGAGAAGTTTACAAAAACCTAACTTTTCATTTAATAAAAAGAAACAAGACAAGAAATTGTGTTTTTTTATAAAATTTTTTAGTAAGTTTAACCAACTTTTGTGTTCTTATTTTATAGTTTAGGGTTAATTTATATAATTCCACGTATAGTTCTACTAAGGATTTATGGTAATTTATTGTTTTTTGTAAATACTTCAAAAATAAATAATAGAATGTTTAAGTTCTCTTTTTTTTTAAATATCTCTTGTTATAAAGCATTAATTTACATTTATAGATTCGTGTTCTATAGAAACTTTGTAGTACCATCACTTATAATTTATTTAAAATTATTTTATGAAACCAAAGTAATAGATTGAAGTAAACATTAGTTGGCATGGAATTATTTAAAACATCTGTAGGAAAGTTAAATATTTAAGAAAATGAATTTTACTGATTTTAGTACTTTTAATGTTTTAAAAGTTAATATTAGTCATAATCGTTACGTGCGGAAAAATGTGACTTATTTAAAAGTCATTTAAAAGTACAGGCAAATTTAATAAATAAATCGAAGAGTAGTCATTTTAAATTCGTCGCATTTTTATAGACGTTTAGCGAAATAAACTAAATGACAAAGAACTCGGGAAATTAAAAAAAAACGGAATAGGGGACTAGTTGTAGGAGGTTTCGAACTAAAGCAACATCTTGAAGAATTCAATTTGTATGCGTAACCTGCCGGGATACCTAGGCTTAATTTTCGTATTCCAGTCTATAGTAGAAAACTCCTCAACTTCTTGAGAACATTCTCGCATGAAGGTGAAAACAAGGAAAACAAACAAGAAAATTTTTTGTGTGAACTAAAAGAAACTTCTCGAAAAGCAAGTGGGAAGTGGAAGATAACAAGCCAAAACAAAGACTTCTTGCATTAAGATAAGGGGCGGTTGTCAGTAATTAGAGTAATTTATTTGGTTTAACCTTACGTGCATAAAAATCTGAGGATATTACTTTCCCCATAAGAATTTCTAGCAGAGGCTGGCAGACTGTAATACGCACAATAAACAAAAAATAGTACGGGAAGAATTCAGTCAAGGTATACACAGTGAAACCTCAACATAGCGTTCCCGCTTGTAGTGCTATCCCATATATTACGCTCTTTTTCAATGGTCCCGACCCCAACATGTGCATTATTTATTTCCCGCCCATAACGCGTTTTCGGTCCAAGCCGCTCAAGAGCGTTATGTCGAAGTTTCACTGTAACAACTAGTTATAAATAAATGTCCTACGGAAGTAAATTATGAAGTAAATGATTTCAAAATGCTTTCATTGGTTGTTTTACTTAGATCAAAGCAATATTTGACGATGATTGAACTTTTAATATGTTTAAATATAGCTATGCTGTTAAATTTCATAAAAAACTTCCTTAAATTACCAGCCCGCCAGGGATCTAAAAGTGTAGAAGATTGATCCATGAAATGTTTTAACACAAAGTTTTTACATATTGCGTTTGACGTCTGACGAGTGTTTTTTTCATAAATTCATGATTATAAGAAAGCGCCTTTAAATTTTAATTTGAGAAAAATTCCTCACCTACTCAAACCAACTGTATGTAGGCCAGAGAATTTTATGGAGCAATTTTTTTTCATTTTTTTTCAATTTTCGAACTTATTTAAGATACACAATTGTGAACCCGAATGCCAGCAGAGAAATTACTTACTTCTAGGCGGGAAATTATTCCAGATAAAAAGCTTCTATTTGCTGACAGGAAGCTTTCAAGGCGTGAAGGTCTAAGCGACCATCCATGAGGCTGGAGCAAAAGATTAAAACGAAATGCACGATTTCGATCACTTAGACCTTGTTGTTGAAAATTTAAGAAAAGTGAAATCATTTGATCCCTCTTCGGATGGTCATGAATAATTTGATAATTAGGAAGTCGAACGCCAAATGAAAATTTACTATTGATTGTATGAAAACTGGTTTTGTGAACTAACTTTTTGAGATTGACGAAATTTACCCTGAAAGTTCCAAATAATCCGAAATTCGCATTTCTCCTACAGTCGTGATCCAATTTTGGTTGGAGGATTTCCTGAACTTGATTTGTTTTCTGATAAGTTAAAGTCTAGCAATGATAGCAATTACGAAAAAATAAATAGATGTGTTTATAAATAGATTACTAGACAATTCAATGAATCATTTCAATGTATAGAATTCCCCAATTAATAGCTTTGGTTTATGCATATTCCAATTACTTTATTGTGCAGTCATTAATCATTTCAAAAGTATAGTAAGTATAGAGCGTAATTTAAAACACATTACCGAGAGTGGGATTCGCGTAATAGTGTAATCGATAGTAAGGAAACTTTTCATTAATGAAGGAAGAAGTTATTATAAGTATCAATTTCCATTTCCCTACCACATCTCCTGGTTGGGCCACGGATTCCAGCGGTCCTTAAGAAATTTTTGAACATTTTTAATTTTCACTGAAATATAATTTTTTTTTCAAAGCGCGTGTACAACAAAAATTGTCACTTTAATAAAACTTTGCCTACAATGAATTGATTTTGATGAAATTTTGACCATTAGCAGAAGATTTTCCGACGAAGTTTTTGTATGTGAGTAATTGGGTGCCATCATAATTCATGAAAGATAATGAAGAATGACTCTTAAAATCTATAGTTCAATTGGGCCGCATAATTCCGTGTATTGATATTAAACAAATTGATTTTAGGCAATAATGAATGAGTCTTTTAAGTACGATTTCCCAACAGATGAAGAAAATTATTCCATTTTTGATAAAAATAAATCCGTTTAATTTCTTTATGAATGTTTGTTCCCAATGAACCAATGAACAAGGTGCAAATCGTTCCGATAAATTACATGAATACTATAGGGAGAAAAAGGTTAAAATTTTCAATTTGCCTCTTGCCTTAGAAAAAGAAAAAGTGATTGTGTTTTTTAAATACATTGATAATCATGTTTTACTTTTATCATATGCATCGCTTAGAGACTCGTTAGAGGTAAAGGAAACTCTCCAATTCCAGATCCGAGTTCTTAGAATAGGATTTTTAATTTATCGGTTTACCAAGGGTTTTTTAAGCGAATTGCATAGCCTTTCACAACACAAGAACAATTTTCAGTCCATATAAGGCGTGAAATCAGCTTAGTCCTACAAAAGAATTTCCATTTAAAGGTTCGTTTCGCAGGTACTTCCCGGAAAATTATTGTTGCTCTCAAAGGAAGACCTGCTAATTTGAATGAGTTTGATTTGCCATTTGAATAAAATACAAAATAAATAATATTTCATTTAACTGGTCCATGTTTCATTTTAACTGGTCCATAAACACGTTTGAAAACATTTGTTCAGCGAATTTCTTGTTTCCTAGGACGTCCTTGCTTCTCTAAGTAGCGCACCTTCGTCAAACGGTGCTATTATTATCTTATTGGAATCAAATTACCGAAGAGTCTTCATTCATGACTTTATTCACCAAATGGCGACGGATTCTTTCTTTAACAAATTTCTAGGGAAGAGGTATTTAGACCGGAAACCCAGTTGGAACTTAGCTATTGTTGTTGTTGTTAGGTTAGACTTTGACCTTGAATTGTGGCGAGATAAACGCTATGATGTCATAATTTTCCAAGTCGTCGAGATGCTTTTTGTATGACTAGGGCCTGACAGACGGTGCCTTCAGATTTTTCATGCTATTTGATAATTGCGAAAATAGCCGGACCGCTGCCGTGTGTCTAATTGGCCAGGTGAGGCATTACTCATCGGCGCGGCGGTCTAAGGTTTATCAGTTTACTCGTTCGATTAATTAAATGCATGGAAGCTTTTCTTCATGCCTCGAGCACCGCTGACCTTAATGTTGGCGAAAATAAATGTGCTTTGTGCTTGCCCCGGACAATGCTACCGCACAGGTTGTAGTGCATTTCTGTACGAAGCACTGCTGCCGCAATAAAATTAATCATTCTCCTGTTAACTTAAATGCAGTTTTGTATTTAGTTTCGGCTATTGAGAGTTTTTGTATCCCAGCTAAAGAGCTTAAGCTTCGTAATTTAATTAGGAAAACACACGGAAGAATAATTTTACATTAAAAGTTCCACGTACATAAAAATGATGCGTAATGGAATTAAATTATTAATGAATGATTTGAAAAGTACTGCAAGTAATAAGAATATTTTGCATGTGTGGTACATTTGAATCCTTCATAAGTCAAATCGATTAATTACACTTAAACAAAACGAAAAAAAACGTAATAAAACATTTTTGGTATTGTTTCTAAATGCTAAAAATCGATGTCACTGATTTCCTAAGCCCAATTTAATCGTCGTAATAATATTAGAATCTAAAAACAACGTATATGACATTACACTTTACGATTTTATTTAATCGTATGCTAAAATTAAATTTAAAAATATAAAACTTACGGAGTGGGAGTTTATCGATTTGGCGATTGAGTGAGAGATATGGAAAATTTTCATTCAAGGAAATAGTTTAGATCTAGACGATCTGCACCAGAGGATGAATTGCACAATTTTTGTGGCGATTTTTTTTAAAAGAAATTAAAATACAAATCCGGGGATAAATTATTAAGTGGTCATAAGTGACAACTTAAGAGACCTCAACGGAATTTGAAGTAACTGATTCCTTGTTATAACTAATCGGAATGTCCATCAGTTTATAGATAATTAAATAAATTGCACGAAAGTTTGACGTCGATCTCAAGGTAATCTTGTGTAAGCATAGGTCTCATGTATAAATTCTTATATGTAAATTTTCTTTGAAGTCGTGCATGTGTTATTTTGCATATGTGAATGGATGAAGTATGGGAACAAATCAGCGAAATAGGAACTTTCGCAATAAATGTAACAAATTGATTTTCTTCAAGTAACACCTTTACAATGTAATGTAATTACGCGAGTTTTGAGGTAATCTCTTGTTCAATCAAAAAGTTTAATCATGTAATATATCCAATTTTGTTGATTTAACCATTTGATACACGGCTTTAAATTTTATAAAAGGATGAATAATAATGAGGTCCCTTTTGAATTTTGAAGTATGTAGTTGGATCCACATGCGAGAGTGCCCTTACTTGACTTCCTTTCTTGTCCTTCGTATGTTTAAAGATTGCTGTTGTGGATTTTCGTATAGAAAACTAATTGCCTATTTATTATTTTCTTTGATTGAACTTCGGAAAAAAAAACGATATTTTTCGCGTATCTGCGATTTAAGAGGAAAAAGAAGAAGTTCACTACAATCAACTTTATTTTTTCAAAATTTATGTCTACGATTTTTAGGCGTGATTGGTTAACAGATAAATCAATAATTGAAGAAGTGAACTAGTCAGCTGGTTTTAATATGTTCTTAATCGAATCAATTATCGTAACCTATCGAAATTTATTTTAGGAAGGACGTTCTGGACAAATATTTTCCTTTAAAGTCAAAACTGAGGAAATAAGCTTTCTTTGCTCATTTTAAAAGCAATAGAACCACATTCATACTCATATTCGAATGAAGCACTGCCACTATGTTTTTAAAGTTTTGTTCTTCAAAATAAGCATTGGACTAAAAGTTCGTAAATTATTTAATGATCAATGATTAATGATTTCTAATTAAAACACTGATTTATTTACACTCACGGTCTTAATTTGCTTCATTTCTGAACTCCTACATTTCAGTTGCTTGTTATTTTTTTGCAAGTTTTTCTGTACTTTATTTAATGAGATATGGACTTGTGACCGCTGACGTGGTGGACTTTTAGAAATTCTTAAATGGCAGTCTCCTAATTGGGGTGACTAAGCGCGACATGTTGGCTAGCCCACAAGGGAATTCCGATTGGAATGAAGCAAGACCTTTCTTTTCTTCTCTTTTGTTACGCCTGCTTACTTTAATATCAAACAAAAGTTTTTACTTGTATTTTTTCCCTGACATTGTGCTGATGTTCGCTTGAACTCGGTGGGTCTGAAGGGCACAAGTGAATTAAACAGCTTTTATGGAAATTTTGTAGTTGTTTCTAAGTGTTTTTGGGAATCCATAAACAGGACTTTTTAGGCACGTGTGTATAGCGAATTCAGGTTTTATTACGCAAGCAAGACTAGTTTAAGGTTCTTTTCTAAAAATACGAAGAAATAAAGCGAAGCCGTCCGTCTTGCAAAATTTCTGTTTATCTTTCTGCCGAAATCTCCCTAGTGATAGCTCTCACAAAGGAAAGGTGTGGTTATATTTATTGATTGACAAGAGGTCCGCGAACGTGATAAGTGGAGTAGGAGAACCGCTGCCGACGCTGTGGATCGCGAACAGATGGTGGGAGGCACACATCGCAAGTCTATAGCTTGGTTGAATTATGGTAAGTTGTCAACTGATTTCATCCTCATGTTTACTCGATGAAGCATGACGAATCTGATTGATAGTATAAAGCACGCGGATGCAGTGCAGCGTCGGTGCTTTAAATTAAAGCCCGGGTGACAGACTGGGGCTGGCTTTTCAAACATGGTCGCGCTGTCCATGGCCCAAACAATGAACTCTAGGCTGCGACTAATTGGGCCCAAGTCAAGGCCAAATATTTGCATTGTTTCCTGACATTATTCCTCCATTGTAGTGTACGAAGTCGTTCGCTTACGATTTGTAATTAGATGTACAATGGGCTTGGAATTAGGTTTGGCTGTTACTGAAGGATTGTAATGGACCCACTACATTTATGTTCACATTCAAAGAGAGACAAAAACTATGAGAGGTTACGATAAATTAATTGTTTGAATTTGTGCAAATAGCCGAGGGGAATTAGGTTTATCTTTTCTCTAGATGTAGATTGGAAATACTCTATTTTCTTAAGATATTGGAAAAAATGATTACTTACTTGCCTTTCACCTTTACATATTGAGATGTTGCACTTTAAAAATTGGAACTTCTGCGATTTTCAATTAGAATCAAACATGTGATGAGGTTTAAGGAGATGTAACACGTAAATGTATTGTTTTATATATCTGATTGGAATTTAAGTTAATAAAGGAAATACTGAGCTGGAGGGATTGATTGCGTTTGCTATTCTTCTTTATAAGACAACTACATGAAAGCGAAACTATTCATTATTTTCACTAATTCCGCTGTAACTTTCAGGTGACTGGAATTTGATTCTTTACAAAAGTGTTTAATATAATTTCGACTTCATTTAAAGCAAAATAAATGAATAGTGAAAAAATGGGTGGATTAGTGTAGAGTAATTTTGCGAGCGATGTGTAGGCTTTAAATGTTTGGTTTCAGCGTTATTGAAGGGAGGGAAATATTTACGAAGAAAATCTTAATTTAGGGGTGAGTTTGAAGGCATCAGTAGAATATTTCTAAATCTTATACAATTTTTTAAAAATCAATGCTTAGCGGATTTCTGGCTTATTGCAGATTTTTTTTATATAGATATTAGAATAAACAAATAGAGATGCAATATTTTTGGAAGTTATTTCCCAATTTATATAACAATTGTAGAAAAAATTTGCATGATATCAGTAGGGTGCACGAATATATTATTTTCTATAAGGTCTTCGGCCAACAAAAGCAAGATATGACTTACCAATCACTGTCTGTCTCGTATGTGACTTCGATGACTATTTATACTGCATTGTCTTGCAAAAGCCGAAACCCTCTGTTTACTCGGCTATTGAAACCGTCTCCACATCCGTGTCTTGCGACAATTACCCAACCGACAGACCTTGAGCATAAGCGTCACTAAGTGGCCTAATTTTCGTTGGAGCATACGCGCAAGGAGACTAACAGCTCCGTGAGTCTCGATCAGGTGCTAATCATCGGCTCCACCCACCCTGGGGTTATGTCATTGGCTCCCTCTTAGTGCCCAGAATCCATAAAAACTCTGATTTTGTTGTCTTGCTAAAAAATAGATTTAGTGGAGTGCGGCAGGAGTGTGCGTTGCAATTTAAATACGCAATTGTTTGTCGACTGAGCCCAACAGCAAATAAGCTACGGCTTTGAGCAACAACGCTCGTAAGTGTTTACTCTGGCCCAGGCCGGTAATGTGCGATTTTTCACTTTTCGTCGTTTTTGTCGAAAGATTTTTCCCTCTTCTATGAAAAGCACACTAAAGTCTGAGACGGTGTATAAATTTGAAGATACTGTGGGAAATAGAATTATTCATAAGTTAAGCATTGTTCCAACTGGATAGACGCGAACCATTCGAAGCATATTGCCCCTGTGCTGTTTGTGAGCTAAGTGCTAAGTTCTGAGCAGTGATCTTCATTTCCGTTCTGAAAACTGCTGAGGATTTATTGTGGTCCGCAGTTTTGCTAGAAATGGTCAAGACAGTGCTTCTTGTAACGGTTAGTAGCAACGACCTAGTGCCTATAAAACAGACAATTGTAATTTTGCCATTGATTTGTTCTAGTGCATTTTATGTACGTTGGACGTGATACTGGGTGATGAAGTTTTGAAGAAAGACAAATCTGATGAGTCCGATCTAGAGACTGCAGCGACAGGGAAATGTAAGTTGCTTCGCAAAACTAGTGGGTACTGAATCGCTGTTTATTACAGTGCTTGATCTTGGAGGATTGTTCAACAAATACCCCAGTTCTAGCTACGGTAGGCCAAGCTACGGGGGATCGTATAGCCCTAGTTATTATGGAAGCGGAGCAGGAAGTGGCTGGTACTATCCAACCAGCAGTTCGGGAGGATACTACCCATCTAGCTGGAGTAGCGGAGGTTATCCCACCACAGGGTATTATCCCTCGACTTCGTCTGGTGGCTATGGAGGTGGATACGCTGGAGGTTATGGCGGATATTACCCAGGAACAGTAGGAACCTACTATCCACAAACCGGCGGTGGATATTACCCTGGTGGCACGACGCGTTATCCTTCCGGTGGAACCAATGTCTTAGGAGGAGGTTACGGCAACTATGGTGGATATGGTGGTGGATACAGTGGATATGGAGGCTATGGAGGATACGGAGGTAATGGCGGCCTAAAGTCATACTATGGTTACTATGATTCCGGATATGTTGGTAGTCGGAATTTAGGCTACGGCTACTATCCGGGAACGAATAGATTTGGCTTTTTCCGAGACAGCTATTCATCGCGACCGCCTTATGTGTCCGGCTACAGAGGATATGATTGATGTATGCTTTAAGTGTTGATTCTAACTCTTCCAAATAACTGCTGCTTTGTGTCTAACATTGCTTCACTCTCGCATGTTCATTTCTCAAAATATTTACTAACATTTAAAATTTAAATTAGTGTTGACCGACAAAAGTGAAGCTTTTCGTGCCAGAATTGGAAGCTTATTTGCTAGTGACTGGTTTTGAGGTTGAGCTTTCGGAAAATAAAATTATGATAAGATAGATTGACCCGCGAGCTTTGCAGTTGGCTAATGCCTGGACTTATGCAGTCGCCTCTCGAAACATCATCACTGTATCATTTTTCACCTCTAAACTTATCTACTTTTATTATTATTACAACTTAAGAATTATCTCGGATTTTTTCAGGAGGATCCTATGTATGCCGATATTAGAATACCTGGAAATAAATTTTATACCTAGGACTAGTTTGAAATATTTTATAGTTGTGTAAATTTATGTAAAGAATATTCTATTACATTGGTACATCGAATTCTGAGATAACTACGACTTGTCTATTGAAAATAATCCAATGATTTAGATTATTTTTTACTTCGAAATTATTTTTCATTAGTCTGGTTTTGCAGTGGATTTTAATTACAATTAAAATATTGTTTGTCGCTAGTTGGGCCGTGCGATTTACTAATAAATGAAATTGAAATTGAGTTATTCCTTGGCAATTGGGTATGGAAAAGGCAAATACTTTTCTTCTTAATTTTTTAAAATTAGTATGCGAATTTTGCACTTTATCAATTAGGTCTTTGTGTCCTTCCAAATAAAAGGAAATTGGAATATCCTGGACCTTTTAGAAATTTTATTTTTTTAATGAGAGAAATTTGCAATACAATTATTTTTTTGATTGCTTCAAACAGAAAATAGAGATTACCACGGTTGATATTTTGGTATTAGCAACAGTTTTGTTCAACTGTTTTGTATTTTCGTAGTATCAAGCAATCTTCGTCAGTTCTAAGTGATTTGCGATATTAATCAAATTAAAAATCGTTCATGATTTATCCGGTCGTAGGGCTGACTATTGACGATTTTTTGAAATGTTTTTAATAGTCAATCAAGCAAATATTTTCTCAGTAGAGACACATTATGGATGCAGGAGTCAGTTTTAATGAATGTTATGAAAATAAATTCCAGCAAAAGTTCATATATAAACAGATAAGGAGTTCTCAAGGTAGTTCTGGTTTACCCTTACTTGTTCTAGTTTTATAAGTACTTCATTCTTGTAAATCTTCTCTTTGATTACTTTATAGTGTTTTAAATGCATATAATATACTATTTATATAATCGTGAAAGCTAATAATTTTTTTGAGGTACTTATTTGGAGCTTTGACTAAGTGAGTAAGTTGTAGCTATAATACGTCGTTTCTAGTTGAGACGAATGCAGCTTTGCTCAGTCGTTTACTAACTTACTTCCATTAAATCAACACCTGAATGTATGCACTGGAATCTCTGTTTTTTCAATTCTAAATCAAAAAAATTTTCAAAATTATTTTAGAAAATAAATCAGTTATATAAATTTTTAGAATTCAATTCAATAGACATACAATTATATAATAAATTTTTGCAATAGGATAAAATTAAGGATAACCAGCGAAAGTTTCAAGCGTAGGAATTAATGTCCTTCTACAGAGTTAGAAGTGAACGTTTGGCGTGTATTGGTAAAATTTTCGAATTGATTCAAATTTTAATGGCCGCGTAGGTCAGAAAGTGAAAAATAATTTTCCAATTTCCTACCTTGGAGAAGGTACAGGAGAAGTTTGAGACCTCTGTCCAGTAAAAGCCAAATTGAAGGCTTTAAATCGATTATTAAGTCGATTAAGTCGATACAAGTTGATTAAGTATGTCGATTTAATTGTAGCAATGCTTAAAAAATTATCGTAGGTTTTAAAAATGATGATACAATTTTTTGTGTAAGCTTACATTGAATTTTTAGATTGAACATCTTTTTCCCTTTGTAGATGTAGAATTAAATTATTTCCAACGATGACATCAAAATTGTGTATTCGTCGTCAGTTCTGTATTGAAATTATAAATTTATTTATTTTGGAGTGAAATCATCTTTAAAGATGGATTTTTAAGCAGAAAGTTTGAAATTTTTCAAGTCTTGAATTTTAATGCGACCGGGGAATAAATTTTTATAAAAAAAGTAAGAAAACATACTTGGGGATATTTGAATCAAAATTAACACCAATAAATATTTATTTTCGTCGAAATCCTATACCGAAAGGATATCGATTTGGTATTTATTTTTCTATTCTTATGTAATACAAAAAATTACATTTATTTATATAAATAAACAACAAAAAATTATTTATTATATTTATTTAGTATTATTTATTATATACTCAAGAATTTTTCATCTCGGGGGGTATCATTTATTAAATTGAAAAATTTTTAATGACATGCAAAATTTAAATAAGAAACAGTTTTAAGAAATATCTTCAATTTTATTCGTTATTTGTTTTTTTTTCATTTACTTGTAAACAGTTGGGTATTGTAAAAGCTTAATCAGAAAGTTGAAATCCCCGAACATTCTTAACCCCTTAAGCGTTTTGCTTTATTTTGAAAATGTGCATTGGTGCGCTTAATGCTTGTTTATCTTGTTTTATTGCTGTGGAATATTCTAAAATTGTGCTAAAATTAAAAATATATTTCATTTATCTAATTTTTACAATAAGTAGCAAGGCGAATGTTTCTTTACATGACAATTATACTCGACATTAAACAAAAAAACCTTCTTTTCATGACGAGTATACAAAATAATGAAATTGGAATAAAAAAGTGCGTTAAATTTGTAAGCAATTTTCTTTTACAGAAGAATGTTTGCTAATTTAAAAATATAAAATAATAAACTACCTGGGAAGAGTTTGTTGTCAAGCAGTTTTACTAGCATAAAAGATGGACAAACGTGTACTTTGACGTAATTGATTGGAAGTTCTTCCAATCCCCATGGTGGTATCGCTTGACCTTGTGAAGAAATGGTTAATGTTTAGGGATCGATTTCACATTTATTGCCTAAGAAACTACATAATGATTGATGATATAAATATTTAAATAGTACCTAACTTGGAATTTTCCCCCAATACTTTAAGGGGAATGGGTTTGGAATTTTTATATTGAATTATTCACCAGCAATTAAATTATGCGTTGAACTGTCACATGTACAGAATAACCGGCCAAGTGCGAGTTCGACTCGTGCGCAGAGGGTTCCGCATCATATGCTTTTTACTTATTCTACTTATTTATATATGAAAGTACAAGATTGCATTGAAATTAAACAAAATCGCAAAGTAGCTTTTTAACGATGGCCTATGATTTGTGAAAATACAAGCTTGTGATGAGTTTGGGAAAATAATTTTGCCTGTTTTGTATCGCAGTTGACCACAAATAAAATAATAGGTTTGTAAAATTAATAACTAGAAATCTATGACTTTATACTTAGATTTACGTTATAAATTTCCTGATTGTTTTAAAATATCAGGTCCAGTAGTTTTGGAGATAAGGGGAGGAGGTATGCCCTTTATTCGCATATTTTCAGAATATTGTTTTAAATATGCTATTTAAAATTATAGAAATAATTATTTTTGTAATTTTCTTAACAAACCCTTTTAAATGATACCCCACATATACAATATTAAAAAAATGTCGAGTACTTAATTTGTCCCCTCTTTAATTCTTATATGAATATTTTAAAGCGTTAACTAGTGAAAAATATTAAGATTAATAAGATGAGCTACTATGTTAAATTTTAAGTTTCTATGTCGAGTGGTTTCTGAGAAAATCGGCTGCGACAGCTGGACAGACACATGGGTAATTTTATAAGGGTTTCGTTTTATTCCTTTTGAGGTACGGAACCCAAAAAAGGAACATGCTCTTTATAATCCTAGTCTATGGAAAAAGTGTGTGAAGCTATTGAAAAGCATTTGTTGAAACGAACAATGAAGGTATAAATTGCTAATTTCGTTTTCTTATTAATAGAAATAAAGTTTGAAAGATAAAAAAAAGAGCGAATTCTTTCTGTACGGTTTATTTAACAGTTGACCCATGTAAGATATAAAAATAAAGTTCTTTTCTAAAGAAGGAATTTGTTAATAATCAAAAATCTAATTCTGTATTATAAAAGTAGGTACATTTTGTATATACACTTTAATATCTATGAATTATTTCATTGTCGGGAATTCAAGGGAATTTTATGAGGTGGGAAAATATGAGTTTGATTAAAAATTCTCATATTTGTACACTTTTGATAGAATAATTTAAAGTTATAAAAATTCGACTCGTATTTCAAAATGTAAGTCGCCCATCGCAGTTCATCGTTCGTTGTATACGTGACTGAGGCTATAACAAAAGATCGTATAATTATATGACTATATGGTCTTTGCTAGAATTTAACAAAAACAAGTGTTTTTCTTGATAAAAGATAAGAGGTAAAATGTAAACGGCACGCGATTATTGAAATGTTCTTTTTTTAAAGAGATAGAACTCGGCATGTTGCAAGCAGGTGCATTAAGTTACACTTACTGATATTTGTTCTTTGTACATTTTAAATTTAAATAATTGAAAACTTAATATTAAAGATTTGTGGATTCTTGTTTAAGTAATTGTTTGTATTCAAAAAACGCAAGCACTACTAAACAGATATAGATAAGGTTTTCTTAATGGAACATCTACACATGTATGTATAAAGGAAATATAATAGTAGAGTATTCGCCTTATGTCTAGTGAATATCAAGCCCATATCTTGTCCATACTTGGTCTGTATCTGGTCCAGATTTGCCCGATATTCGATCAATATTCAAGCCGCAACCTGTTCATATCCGGACCATTTTTACATGCTTGGCTCATATTCGGCTTGTATTTGGTGCGTAGCTTTGTTTTTCGTTTTCATATGCCACGAGTCATGCGACATGTGTTACGCGTTGTATGAAGTATCAAAATGAAACAATAAATTATTCTACGGACTTTAAGATTTCTACTAGCGAAAGCCCCCATCTAAATTCGTTTAGTGGTTTTTTCGTGATACCTGAACATACAGACAGAAACAAATAGATAATATTCTCAAAAATGGTAAATATCGCGCCTAAAGCTCATATATAATCACCTGAACTCCATTTTTTGAAAATATAGGCTTTTTCACCTTTACGAATTTATTATGTATATAAATATAGATTTAAGAGTGAAAGCCTCGTTGGTCATCAATTTCAGTCATACTGGTGTTATGTGCTGGCAGGCAAGAATTCTAGATGTGTAAAGTGCACGGGTACCGTGGCCTTGCACTGTTTAAGTCAACACCTTAAGTAAATTGTCTAGTATTTTGATCTCAAAATATAGACCACGGGTGTTAGTTTTACTAAGCACTACACTTTAATCGGAAGAAAATATTTACCATAAACTTTTTCCGAATCATGTGCATAAAATAAGTGTTAATCAACGAACAAAAGTGCAGTTACCTTTTTTCAGGTATTAAGAGTGTTAAATAAGCCCCGGCCAACAAATACAACAAATATTGTCAATACGGCGGATGATATTTGCCAAAGCAATAATTCGCGGCCGGCGATAACCACTTTGCGATTGGACGTGGAGGGCGAGATTGGCTTTCTAAGCGCTTCGGAATAGTGTGCAAATTGGCTGGAGTTCAGGTGGAGCTCGGTGAACACATGTTTGTAAATAATCTGTGTACCTTTAATATTTTGGAGCGGGACCATAATGAGATCCGTTTTACAGCTTTTAATGTTTGTTGAATCCTCAGTTATAATTGTAACAAATTTTCAATTTCGCGTAATTACTTTTACCTTCGCATTTTTAATGTCAGATTAAAAATTTTAAAGTATGGGATTTGGCAGAGCCTTGAGAAAATATCTATTCTAATAAGTCAATACTGGAGAAAATTTTTTGTATATACAAAGAACTTAATTAGGATTAGTTTCCTTTCGAAAAATTCTGAGAAAGAAAATAATTTAAATTTCGTTATTCTCTGCCTGTTCTTTCTGTTTTTGGATATATCTAAAGCTTTCGAATTTTTTATAGCCTACAAAGAGCTCTCTCAAGTTTTAAAAGACTCATATATTTTTTAGGGAATTATATCCTTTGTACGATAAAAGAAGAAATACATGAGAAATTTTATCAAAAGTCCTTTTAGAAATATTTCGTTACATTGAAAATAGCGTGTAATATTTACGTCAGTTATAAATTAAAGGAATGTGCTTTTGCTTCCACAATAGAAAAGTCGGGCCAAATAATAAAAAAAAATCAGAGGTCGTTAAGAAAAATTCTTTTAATATTAAAAAATAATTTGTAATTATAACAATTTATATGGAAGAACATTTCAATATTGGTTAATATATTTCATTGTGAAATGTGTAAATAGAAACTTTTTCGCGATGAATAAAATAACTCAATAATGCACAATTATGCCTTCTAATTTGAAGAAATAATTAAGACGGAGTGTTCATGGTTGTCAAATTTAAAAGGTTGTATTTTTACGTGGCGGCACAAAATGCTTGAAATTAAATTGAAATTATCAGGTATTAAATCTGTATAAATCCATTACTTAAGCAGCTTAATAAGCTGCTATTTTCCACTATATGCGTGATAAGTATATTTATTTTAAAATCTAATTATGCTGGGGAAAAGCCTCGTTGACCGGAGTTATTTTTGATACACAAAGTAATTAAGTTGCTTCTGCAAATTGTCGTATACGACATTGTTTTAAATAAATGTCTTCTTCTAAATCCTTCATTAATCTTAAAATGGGCAAAATCATATAAAACAAATGTAAATTAAAGTAAAATGTCTATACCTTAAAACTTTTCCTAGAAATAACAGCCAAAAAGCAAAGAATCTGTGGAATATTCCATCAAAATAGCCAAAATATTAGATGAAATACAATGTCTGATGAATATTATTACACCCACCTTCGAAGTTCTTAATTAAAGTTGCTTTCCATTTGCATTTAAACCCCGCAAAGCCCCCGTAAAGCAGAAGTGCTCGCGGCTAATTGAAATATTTTGCTTTATTGTTTCTACGGATTAAATTGAATAACAGAGCGCCTCGGCTCCCCTCCTCGTATAACTAGATAGGGCAATTGTAACTCAATTTACCCATTTAATTGCTAATCGATGCTCAAGTTCCATTCCGAAGCGATGCTAACTTTTAGGACCAGCTTCTCGCATCCAAAATCGCGTCGGGTGTCTCTGATATCGTTTGACGACGAAACTCGTAGTTTTGTCTAAGGTGTTGCAATTGCGATCTAATTAAGCACCTTAGACAGGCAGTCAATGTATTGCACGGCGAGCAGAAGTGAGTTGCCTGGCCAACTCTGTCGGGCACTAGTTTGTTATCTTTCTGAGTTTATTATAGGATCAGCCACATAAAAGCCGCGCCGAAGTTTTGTTTGTTTCACAGGTTAAAGCCCAGGTCTAATTGGTTAATAAAATTTCTCAATTTAACTTTCCGAATGGAAAATTATGTTAGTTTTAGACACGCTATTTACCCTACTGATTAATTGCATAATAAAACTGACTTATCCGGAATTCTGTGATGTTTCCCTTCATAACGAGAATGTTCAATTGGCTGGCCTTAGCCGCGCTTTTACTCGTAAATATTTTGTTTCGTTATTGAGGAATTATGTCTAAAAAATAGCCCACAATTTTAAATTTATTAAAGAAAATTCATTCATTAGCGATGTCACATTTTCACGTATTAATAATATATAAAAGCAGTTTTTTAATCCACCTCAAAATAAGGAAGTGGTCTATGTCACAGAATAACCCGAGATAGGTAAAAAAATATTATATAATTTCTATAAATTCATTGCGGGTTAAGAATATTTTATTCTCATTCGAACTCATCCAGGAAATCGTTCATGCTTACAATTTCACTAGAAATTAGCGGATTAGGAATTTTCTCATAGAGCTTTAGAGTTTTTTGGACATTTTAATGTTGTCTAGGAATCTGTTAGGGGTTTTGGTCATAATCAAACCTTAAATCTTTAAAAAGCCCTATATTTTGGAGAAAAACGTGAGAAGATTAGTTTCTGATATATTTATCGTAGCGTTGATTTCATAGAAACTTTCTTTTCAAATCGAGTAAATATTTGTTCTAAATTAGCTCTACAGCTTCTTAACTATTTAAAGGTATTTTAATTAAATACTCTTTCGTTATGTCATCGTAAAAGGATCTATCCAAAATTGTTTATACAGTTTTTAAGAGACCCTTTTTTGATTAATCAAATAAACATTAGTTTTTTTATATCTAATAAAATATTATCCTCCATTTTTTGAGTTTTAAATGCTTTAATAATGATGTGTAACATTCACACAATTTCTATTCATAGCGTATCATTTCAGGGTTGGAAAGCTCCCAACGGCCAACCTATTTGTAGTCCTATCAATCAATCATTTTTATTTAAATAAAATAAAGAATAATATTGGCAAAATTCTAGTGAAAAGACTAATTAAACCTATGGTACGTGTAAATATTCTTTATTAACAATTTTGCTTAAAGCATTAAAAGTAATTATCGCATGCGAGAATTGGCTCCTTCTTAACTTGCCTAGCAGTGTTCATACGCTTAGCAATTATTACACTTTTTTAATGATTCTCCTGCAGAAACTTTTTGTCATTCAGTTAATTAGACCCAATTGGGCAGGAAGACGCGGAAATGGCAAATACGTTCACAGAAAAAAAGTTGCGCAATAATCGATGGTAATTACTAGAAAATATCAGAAAGATGATGCGTTGGATTTGATTCATTGCCACTTTTTGTTAATATTTAGATATTACGTGATGAACTATAAGAAAAAGTGAGGTACAATAACAACTCGATTTTAACCAGATCAGTATTTCCTTTTTATACGTGTTGCCAAGCAGAACGAGGATATTTTTATAAAGCGTATCTTACTAACTGATATATAAATTAATATTCTTATTTTAGGTTAGTACATTTACACATATATAGAATTATTTAAGTAACTTAAGTATTTTACGTCTAAATGTTTAGTATTTTCCACTATCTATGACGAGACTGAAATATTGTTCAAATATCATATAAAAAATTTGAGAGATCTCAGTAAATAAAACTAAAAGACTCTAACGAAATTTAGCAGATGAAGGTATGGGTTGGGTTTTGAAGATTGTCAAATAATTATAGAAATTACACACACATAATGGATTATTGTTATTTTGACTACCTCTCCGATCGTCTGAGTATTACTTACTGAACGCTTAACCGACTAAACTTAAATTGATCCACAGACCAATTGACTGCCTGACAGAATGGCTGATGGTTATACATCTGACTAATCATTTCATCAACCAATTGACGGCTTGACCGACCGACCGTTTGGTCGGCTGACTCGTTATACATTTGTTTTAATTCTACTATCACCAACGCTCCTTATTCTTTTATTTTGTCAAGCAGTAACACTGAATTTCGCCATTAAAAAATCACAGTGAAACCTGTTTACTTTAATACTGTGTAAATTAAGAACAATCGTTAATTTAAAATCTCAGGCAAATTTAAATTTTAAGGACAAACTTACGAAACAGAAAAGTTGCTTTCAAATTTACGCTGAGGATTTTACAGGGCTAAAATGAGGGAATTTCTTAAGTAAAGACGGACGGGAGTCAGTTTCTAAAAATATCTCTGCATAATATTCTTATTAGCGCTTAATGTGAACATTTCCTTTTGTGAGGATAATTATTTTTGAAGGCTCTTATTATATCCAAAAACAAGTTATGGTCTATTCCTGTCTTTTGCGTTTTTATATTTCGTTCAAGTTGTTACGAATGAGAAGTTTTTTCTTTTTTTTTTTAAATTAAATATAAAATAGAATGATTTTAAAATCTATACATAAAACATTCTTTTCTAATTTGTAATCAGAAATACAGGCTCCTTTAGTGAAATCCGTGAACCAGAATATCTTGTAATACTGAATTATCGTATAATTCTCAGTAAGATGGAAAGATTGCATTAGTACTACTTTTGAAGGCCTTCAAGGATATTCTGTTTTCAGAGTTTAGACACATGTACAAAGTATACCTATGAAGAATAAATCAGGTTAGGAATTGGTTCAAAAAAGTTGGAAAGCTAATTTCGTCAATAGCCGAGTCGGTATTTAACTTTGCTTTAGGTACTCAACATACTTCAATGGACCTATATTATACTACTTTATATCCTTAGATGCACTTAAGGATGTACTTTTTGTATTCTATACGCTTATTGACTGCTAATAATTCTACGAGGGTGAATTGATCACCTTTTTTGAACCTATAAAAACTAGTCATACTTATTTTATACTATAAATTCCCGAAGTCTTAAGGTAGACATAAACATTCTACAAATAAAATAATCATTAACTCCTAACTTAGTACTTAAAATTCGAGTACACATTTACTCGAAATTACATATCCTCATTGCATCTGAAAATCTTATTTTTATACTTATTTTTCTTAAAAAGCAAATTTTTATTGTTCACAATTATTCCAAGTAATTTAATTTTTTTGAAAATTATTTGTGATTCTCAGTGTTCTCCAAGAACAAGGTTATATGAAACGTAATGAAGACTTTGAGGTATAGTTCATTTTTTTCTTATGTTAGAATAATATTTTTGTCATTTTTATTTATAATTTTTATAATCCATTTTAGGTAACACCAAATATACTGGTGAAGTAAGTACTTAGTAAAGTTAAAAATTATATAAAAAATAAATAAATTAATTAATAAAGAATCATAATATTAATAAGTAATTTTTCAGGAATGAAGTATATCCAATGAATGAGGATTTTGGCTACAAAAACGTGAATATGAGTGGATTGTTTTGAAAATGAGCGTCAGATAAAATCAGATTGGCATTTATTAATAAGAGATACTTTGATCGCGGTATACGGTAATCGCATTTCTTAATTTTCAGCGGCTGGCCGCAGAATTTCTTGCCCACAATAAACCTTAAACTGTATAGAGATTTGTTTGGTAAGTACTTTTAATACGACAATTAAATGCTCGAATAAAGGAAAATTTAATGGTAAAAACGAAAATCAATAAATTTTTAATCAAATAATAAATTATTTTATTTTAATATAACCTTACTACATTTTAATAATTTTAATAATAAACGAATAATAAATTATGAAAGAAGTATAATTAGTAGCGAAGTATTTAATTTTATATTTTTAACACCTATTTAATGACTAAACATGTCATTTCGTCTGGGAAGCGACCATTATAGTTTCTACAAGGAGCTATTTTCCCAATGAAAATATGTACTATTTAAATTGTCTAAAAGTAATACTAGAATTTTTAGGTTCTGGAAGGGCGCTAAATTTCGACACGGGTAACTTTTTTAATTTCACTGCTCACTGCTCCAAATAAATCCTATTAATGTCCCCCAAAGTCGCACAGACGTACGTGCAGGCTCGTATGCCATCACCAATATGGCACAGAATGACGGAAGTTGTTAATATTTTCAATTTTAATCGCATACCTGTCATAAACGCTCAAGGGGCTTTAAGAGTTTGTCCACTTTCACATTTCTTGAAGCCATGGCTAAAAGCAAGGCAGGAATTTAAGAACTTATTGAATTACACACTATTTCCGAGAAAAGTGGGGTTGTTGTCTGGCAACAAAACTTAGAAAAATGTTAATGAAAAGGAAAGTTAATGAAAAGGAACTTCAAATCAAATTTGAAAAATGCGCAGTATTTGCGAGAGTTTTATTGCGTTCTTTTTTCCCTAAATTAAAAAAAAATTAATTAGTAAATATGGACGAAATATGACTGATTTATTTTCAGATTATACGTAGTTTCTTGTCTCATAGAATATAGCCCTTGTTTTTTTTTTTTTTTTTTAATTACAAAAATTATAAAATATTATTTTGTTTTTTATATAAACTTTACATGAAGTACGATTTATTCTAGTTTATATTTACTGAAGTGCCTACATTATCATAAAATTTTATTTCCTTCTAGAAGTAGAACCGAATTAAAGAAAAAAATTTGTTATTTTTTAATACACAAAAATATTATTAAATTGATAAACTGAAAAATATTATGGAAATTTAATTTTTCTTTTTAATGTATCCATTGAACGATCGATCGAGTTGTGAATTTCGTAAATATTTCAATGATTTTCCATTTTCTGTTTGCGTGAACCGATAGTGATATATTGTAATCCATTAATATGCACGAATTCTTTTAATGCTTCGTAAATTTCTAGTTGTAAATTGAAGGCTCGGAATTTACACCTACTTTTCATTTCTTTCCCTTCATCACATCAAAGCGAAGTGTACCATTTTAACCTAGAGGTACCATCATAGGAGATTGAATTCGATTTCGATGCGTAATCGATAGACGAAACGTTGTTCAACTAACTGGACTATATTTGGAAATTTGGTCCCTTATTCCGGTCCGCATGTATGAAAATTTTACAAAGTTGATATTTCATATCCAAGCCCAACCCTTCTGGGTGATTTATCTAGATAGGGTGATATATTTTATATGGTTCATGTTCACGCACAAATAGGTATTTAAAATCAAAAAGAAAGGGAATAAATGCACTTCGAACAAAAATGCGGAAAATTTATGTGTAACGTATCGGAAGTATCCATTTCATCCCATCATCAGAGAAGTGTCAATATCCACCAATTTACATTTTGTTTGATGTTTCACCTTATTGGGGTATGGAAATGAAGTTGATTTCTATGATTTATTATCAAGAAATACGTCAGGAAATGCAAAATTTGCTGCTGATTTACTTTATCTCAGTAATTTCTAGAGGTGTTTATGCAAATACACGAACACATTTCTTTATTTACTGAACGCTTTGTTCTCTACCCTATAAAGTAAAATCAATAATTTATCAATTTGCATAACAATCGGAATTTTACTTTCAGATGATTAATGTGAACTTTCAGCCAATCGAAATATCATGAGTATCTTTATTGTTTGCTTTTATTTTTTTTCCCCATTTTGTGGACTAACTAAAGCACAGCAAGTTGTAAAAAATATGAGTCCAAGTGTGTAAGTTAGAGCTTTATGTAAAATAAATTAGTCGCCTCTTCAAAGCATATAAATAATTAATTATCTTATTAGCGAACCAGAAAAAAAAATTTACGAATTCATATTCAAGTTTTTACTTAGCATTTTTGTTTTCGATGACACGCTCACGTGATGTTAGCTGTTTAATGACCTTTAGTATTTATTTCTGATATAGAGAATTATAAAAATACGTTTATAAATGACTACTGATATTAGACGAGAAAAATATTATATTTATGTTTTTTTACGTTTAGTTATAGTTTTGCATAAAATACATTGTTTAGATTCACATTTTAGACGACTTGTTTTTGTGAATGAAATTAGAAACTGATATTAAATTTTTTTGGAGGATGACTAACTTTAAAATGATGAGATACTGAATTTAGAAAGAAATGTCTACCACATTGAGAAAGAAAAGGGTAATTGCAAAAGAACAGAAAAATTGCAAAATTAGTTTTTTACTCAAAATAAATACAAAGCACAACTTTTAACATAATAAATATTCAATTGCAATTTAAAATGTAAAATGTATAATTTTATTTAACATGAGTTCAATGCATTTTGTATAACATTCGATTTTTTAGCTACAACATTTCGAAAATCGTTTCTCTTTTTTGTGAATTCATTTTCATAGTTCAAATGCGAAATGAGGTGTCAAGAAAAAACCATTCATACACTTTTTATGAGGTTACTTAAGTCGTGCTATTTTTCATACGAGGTAAAATTTGTGTATCTCAAAAATTACGAAAAGTTGGAAATCTGTAGATCGGTGAGCTTATTTGAATGCATTTGTATGTATTAAATTCAAATGTTAGTCAATTACATTTTTCAAGGCTGGGAATATTGTAACTTCTCTTTAAATGTGTTACATTTTAGTAGAAGATTTTGTGAGAAAAATAATTATATTTTCAATCGATGCTTTTACTTCATTTGTCCGAATTTAAAATTTATTAATTTTAGACTTTACACCATCATTATAAAGATATCAACGCTTATAAACACACATAGCGGCTCTGTTGTGTAGTTGGCTTATAAAAAAAACTTTATTTCATTTTAAGAAATTAAATATTCACATTGGAATGCTTTTGAATATTTCTTTTTATATAAATCGGATGGCGTGAGTAATATAAATAAATAATAAAGTCATATAAATAAATAATAAAAGTCAGAGTGTATTCAAAGGCTTGGTGAAAAATTGTCTTGAAAATTTTCATATTAACGACGTATAAAAATTAATTAAGCAAGAAGAAAAGTCATTAACATAAGTTAAGAAAGTTAAACTTTTGAGAATGGTTATGGAAGAAATTCGTGATATTCACATTCGGAAGAATGTCTAAACCTTTGTTAAGGATTCTAATCACGTACGCATAATTATTTATTTCAAGCAGAGCTGCCTCTTAACAGGTAAAAAAATATTATGAAAGGGAAATTTCGGAAGCGTTGATTATCGGAGTGCCAAATCAACAAACTTTAGAGAGAAATTTTAAATGCAAAAAGCCAAGGGCTCTACAGAAAATTCCACAGCCCACATGTGCTTAATCCCGATAAATTGAGCTTAGGTGTAAGCCTACTCGCACGATTGACATGTCACGAGATTTTGAATAATCAGCTTAGGCACCGTTCTCTAATTCACCTCCACAGCTTCGACGGAGGGCTCAGGTTCATGTAGTGCTCATTCCTTTCATTTTGCATATATTACGTAGATTAGAATTTCAATTTCATCGGTCTCTAGGATATGTTCTGGAGTTCAAAATTAAGCTAACTTACCCTTCGGAATGTTTGCTAACCCAATTGTGATAGTGAACATAAGTTTTTCATCTTGGAAAGTTCAGCTCTTCAATTTGTGTTTTTACCCTTTTGCTATTTCGAAGTTTTCCTACGCCTACACTTGTCGTTGCCTTAACGATACAGAGGTTCTCACAACATCTGGACATGTGCTATGCCACGTATGATTTCCGTCCTCCAAATATAATTTCTGTGCAAGTTTGAAAGAGCAGGGAAGAGGAAACTCTTCCTGGGAAAATCATTTTTTAATATCGTTTAGGATAGACATTATTTTTTAAGCTCTGTGTATACCAAAGTTTTTTCTAAAATTTCTTGCAGCAACTGTAACCATTATAATTTTAGTTATTTTTATTTAGTGCCACAAGCGAAGTTTTAAATATAGTATTTACAAATAAACGCTAATGCGTTTTAAATAAACCAAACGAAACGTGTCGTATAATGACACACATTAAAAAATCAGTGGTTTAAAATAAATCGCCAAACCTCTTATCAAAACACAAGAACCACGTGTAATTCATTTAAGGTATAATTAATTGTCTACCTTCAAGGTAAGGAGAATCAAGAACATCGAAATTAAACGTATTTCAGGGAAAATTTTACAGTGTTAAGGTACTTTAAAACAATCGATGGCTCTCATTAAAAGATTACTTTTTATTGTTTACACTCGCATGTTTACTCACGCAGGAACGAAATCGTGGTCACAGAAAACAATGTGCAAAGGGTTTGCGAGAATGGATCTAAATTTTTTATGGAATGCTTACGCAAAATTAATTTAAAACAGAACACCCGATATATTTTTATTTAGACCTTTAAAAAGTACTTAAATGTTGAAAAATATTAGGCCGTATATTTCCCAAATTTTCTTAGTTTTCCAAAAGTTTAAGTTCACTTTAGTCAGAAATAAAATTAAAAGTTCTCTTAGTTTGAAACTTCGAAAATAATCTTGACATAAACGCTTTTCTTATAGATATAAATTTAAAAATTGACTTTATCGATTACAATTTTTTTTAATTTTCCTTTAGGCAGTAATTTATGTATAAAATATTTGTTTTGCCTATAAACTTTTTAACAATAAAAATGCCATCGTCATGAAAAAACGCGTTCAGTAAAAAAAATTTAAGGGGAAAATTTTGGTGAATGTGGCGTATGATATGGATATCCAAAAATGTGTACCCTCATGGGAAGCTATAGAACCTGTGTTTGTTGGTTTGGGAAGAGGAGTTTATATATTATACCAATTATCGCCCTTTTAACTTTAGTGGTTCCAGGTACCATCCACTTTGATACTCCTTTGAGGTAAAATTTGGTAAAGAGTAAAATGCGTCCTTGCTTAATTATAAGAGATTTATGTTTCCAGCTTTAACAGGTTTTAAGATGCGGTTTTCCCATAAAGAAATTTAGCCCTCCCATCAAGGCAGAATTTCTATAAATTCTATTTTACTTGACTTCAAAGGAATTCTCAGCAAAATTTCAATTTTCTGCTAGAACCATTCAGAACCAGTGCGATGTAACCTAGGAGTTGTTACATCATTTGGTAAGCCAATTAGCGCTAATATTTTTATATATAAATATTGTGGAAGAGTGCATACGGAGCTACTTTAAATCAATTTATATTTTGAACAAAATATTCGAATAATTCCTGCTGGCCCACGTGTGCCATGGAGCAGCCATAATAACCTACGTAACTTACTCTAAATATAATCTGAGTGACCCAAAAAATCAACTTTGTTTATCATTCATTGATGATAATGATGGATAATTTTAAGAACGCAATAAACCTAATTACATACTTAAATAAGTAAACATATTAATCCTCAATTAGAATCAGAATCGGGCCTTGCTTTCCTCTAGTTAAATATAAAGGAGGCTATTATTTAGTAAATTAACTTATAAGTAGGATATTCAAAATTTTATCTCATTGCGGGGGTACAACTAATGTTACCGTTTTTATGTAATTATATAATTCTTTGCAATGTAAGTTTTTTTCTTTTTAGTTTTCAAGTCTCATTCTGATTCTGAAATTAGTTATCTCTCCTAATAGTTGTGTACAATTTTATTAAAAGGTAAGGGAAATTTTGAAATTAGAAACATATTTTGATTAATTAATGACCAAAACATGTTTATTGAATTATCAAAATGATGAAATCAAATTGAAAATTTGCTGTAAGAAGCCAATTATTAACAGTGCTGTTTGTTTTGCTGTTATTATTTGTATTGTTACTTTTATATATTTAGTTAAGTTTATGTTTGTTTTCTCAATTAAATATTTCGAGTGGTACATGGTAGATGAATGTAGGATAGGATGCTTTTCAACACTAACATAGTAATGAAAATATTAGCAGTAGACATTTTAGCTACATCAAGGCCTGATTTATAAAAAAGTTTTGAAACATATGGTTATATTACTGGAAACTTTTGCACGAGTTCAACCCACACCCAGCTGATTTTTAATTTTGTATGTATATGCTATCCTTGGAATTATTTCTATGAATAAGAAAAAATAAAGACATTATAAATATGTCGTTGTTGTGGATTTGTCTTCAAATGCAAATACACAAAAAATGCGATAACGTAAAGATTAATGAAAATGTCTTCGGCTTAGAAAATCCTTTTGCCCGTATTTTGAAATTCGCAAGAATTCTGGAAAGAATTTCGCTATTAATATGCTTGTCGCTGAATTATGGACGAGATTGGTGTACACATCGTCCAAGTATATTCCAGTTTTACTGCTTTCCTAGTTTAAAATCTGAGAGACGTGCTTATATTGCTGTTATTCATTCAAATATGATAAAAGCGTCCTCTTTTATCTATGTCCAGAACGTTTGGCATATATTCTTGAATTTCAGGGCTAGAGATTGTCTTATTGTATAAGTGTATTTATTTTTTACTCACTGGTTTTTGATTTAATTGAAGCGCTTAGTTTCTATAAAAACATGCCATAACGATTTACTTGATTTATTACATGCTGATGAAATTGCGCAAAGTCAACAACCAGTATGATTACAAGCACTGTTGGTGTCTGTTCGTCGTTTTCTGGTATCGCCAGCCTTGGTACGATATCAAATTTTATATCCAGCAAGGCGGATCAGGTATTACATATCTTGGTGAAGCTCTCGAATGCGGTAAAGTGGTAAAAAAGCGATGAAGAAAGCTCCTCTGATAAAAATCTTGTTCGCCACTTACGCACAAAATTGTCCGTGAGCTTTCACAGGGAAGTGTGGTCGAAGATAGGCGCGCAGAATTTCTTATTAGTTATCAAGACGAGCGAGAATTTACCAGCTAGGCTCTGGTCGGAGCGTCCAGGGGCTCCTACTTTTACCTGATTATCGGAAGACAGTGTTTAGTTTAGTTCACATTAACATCGTTGGCAGGTCGGTGGTCTTGGGATTCACTCCTGCTGGTATCCGATTTCCGTTAATTTGAAACACGATAAATTCGCGACACGCGATAAATAAGCTCCCCAGGTTGAATTTGATTCACGGCTAGTTTTGTATGAAACTTTTTTTCTGGAACTGAAACTGTGCAAATCTAGGACTGATAGTGTTTTGTGCATTTACCGGGAGATGCTAAATGTGAATATTATTCTTTTATTGATTAGCGTTTCGCTTATTGACTTTTCCAATTAGATTGGACTGTTCAGAGTTTTGAAATCAGGTATGAAGTTTCACTGTTGAAGTGTAAGTTATTTTGAATTTTGAAATATCTGTTTGCTCTGAAGGTGACAAGTTATTTCCATATCTTCCTAATGGAGCATGAAAGCAATTGAATTAGTTCGATTTGGATAGCAACAAGCAAAGGAGGGGCCAGAAAATTAATCGTTCTTAATTCAAGATGAAATTATGCTTTTCTGGTATCCTCCAACGAGACCAATACATTTCAATAGATAAACAAATTCTTTGGCTGACAGTGATTAATAGAATTTTTATACAAAATTTAGCTCCAGACGACGTTGTCTCCAAAAGCACACGATTTTTGTTATTAAAATTTGCGCATCAAATGAATCTTAAAAATTTTATCATATCCGAGCCGCAAGGTTGCCTTTCTTAAAAAGTTAATCCGAAGGATCAGTCACAGATGGTTTTCGTTGAATCCATTTGTTTATTTATTGTAATTAAGGTCAATGTAATTAATGCTATATTTGGTTGAGCTGTACCAGATGACAGCACGTAGGAAAAGGGTTTATATGGTAAACGTTTTATGGTTTTATGTCATTTCTTTGTTTAATTACTCTTAATCTTCAGTTCGTGCTTTTTCTTTATCGAGCAGTTTAAGATCTATCCGGTATGTTTTTTTGCGCAAAATAATTTTATCTTTCGAACTCCCTTCTGCAGGGACCAATTTAAACTGATCTGAATTTTTATTGTTCCCTTGTCACGTCATTTAAGTTAGAGCGAAGTTTATATAAAATCTTATCTTATATGGCGATGGTTCGAAAATGGAGAACGGAAAAATACTACCTTCAATTTCTTATTATAATTATGTAAGGAGGAATATACAAGAAACACCTTTTATTACAAAATTTAAATATGATTTCTGTTTCGTTTACAAATTAAACAAAAATACCACCAAAAGGAAGAAAAATATTAAATAAAAAAATGGAAATAACTTTTAAAAATTTTACGTCTTCTATATATTTGTTTAAAAAAATACATTTCTTCCACTTTTATATTAATAATAAATTAACTTATTCAGGTAAATAATTTTGCTTTTAATGAATGCAAATATGTCCGAAAATGTTTTCGTTAGAATAGTAAAAGTTTTTAGAGGATGTTAATTTTAGCTCCAAGTTTCAAATAAAAGTTTCACACATAAGACATATTTACTTGTACTAAATTCATTAATAAGTGATTGCTTTCTAATAAAAATAAAAATTAATAGAGACATAATACAGAAGTGTTTACAGGAAATATTGTTTTGGAAAATAATAACAAAAGCGCTGCCTTTGTTTTTCGGAAATGTGTAAGTCAATATTCTTAAACTATTATTAAAAGAATCAGATGTTGAGGTTGCCCTATGAAGTCATAATTAGTGCGATAAAAAGGGGATTTCAAGAAATTCCAGAAGAAGCAAGTTAATTTTATTAGTTTGAGCCTTTCGAAATAAGCAGGGAAAGAAAATTTATTATTTTTTTTCTGATTTGTTCTTCTCAACATTAGCTAAAAATTTACTAATCTTTTATATGGAAATCTATTTAATGGCAGACTTAGTTAAATTCATTTGTAGATATTTACATCTTCATCTTTTGCTAACTGCGCACATGATAAGGACATTGGGCAAAAGGGTATAAGAACTGATAACACTATCAATAAATTATACACAAATGAAAACATCTTTTTATGTGGAATCTTTTTTTAGTATTATAGTTCTTTCGTTAAAAGTTATATTCTCTTAAAAATGGTCGATTACATAAAAGCCCAATATTAAAATTTTGCTAATTATTTTACTTGTAGTGCATTGCATTTACGAGTTGAGATAAAGAAGTCATATTAAAAAAATCTTTATCAGAATATCTAGAAAATGATTAGAAATATTTTCTTGAATAATTCCATTAATCTTTTTTTCTTCTTAGATTTAATTACTATAAAATCAATAATGATATCATCTTTTGATACTTAAGATTTGGTAGGCACCAAATCTTTTAAAAAGTATATATAAATTATAATTTGGTGTATAAGCGCCCTCCGAAGCCTGTGATATGGGGTTTTGCTTATTTACGTGAACCTATTTCGTAGTTTAGAGTATCGTACGCGTCTCTAAATAGTTCAAGGTTTGATAAAGACACTTAAAACATAACACAAAAAGATTAGTCTTATAAAGAAAGAAAGAAGGAGTGATTGAATTATAACTAATTTTTATTGCTTTTTAATAGGTTAGAGTTAATAAAAAAACGAACGAATTAATAATAAATTGCAAGCTTCAGTGAAATTGAGAATAAAGCATATACAAAACCTTTGAAAAGACCGGTAAATAAATAAAAATTTACATATTAAAATAAATAACAGAGGACCATCAAGTGATGAATAAGAGGAAAATAGAAGAATAATCCAATTTAATCCATGATTGAAATATCGTTAAAGAAATTATTTAGAGATAAATGTAATCATGACTTTTGCGCATTTTGTTCCATTTCCTACAACAAATGCAAGAGATCTTTGGTAGCAAGAAAATACTTTCACGGAGACCTGATGAACATTTTATTAAATTTAGACTTATCCTTCAGTGTCTGTCACAAGCTGTTAGAACTCCCTTATATTTTAAGTATACATTTGAAAGTAGCATTGTTTCATTCTCCTACAAGGATTATAATTAGATTTGTTCAGTACGCTCTGTTCTCAAATTTTATTCGTATAATAGCACTACGTAGGACATCGTTGTGATAAAGGCCTTAGATACTGACAATATGTCAAAAATAAATACAGAATTCTATAAATATTGGAGTTTTTTTTAAATATATTTATACATAACTAACATCACCTTAATGTTTAATTGAATATTTTTTTCGTTGAAACGGATAACCCATTAATGTAAATGTTGGTTAATCGCACGCTAAAAACCTTTGCTTTTCAAGTCGGGCTTGTTTGATTTTTCTTAGAAAAAAGTAGTTGCTTTAAAAAAAAATACAAATTATGGTGTTTGCTTTTTAAGTGAAAACTAAAAAAACTGTTTAAATGAATGTTAATACTAAAATTACCAAGTGTCAATTGCCAATTTGATAAATAAAATAATTCCTCAGTTTTAAATTAAGATATGAACTACGAGATAACAACGGCTAGTGCATTTCGAACCGAGTTTTCACTTATGAGCTTTTTAAATCTGGTTAAACATTTTTCAAAATTATCACGAAGACCAAGCGCTACCTTTTATTTTAAGATTTTATTATCTTGGAGCGATTATAGTACTGTTAGAGAAGATTCACTATATGTTCAGGAAAGCATGTCTACATATGTGTACACTAAAATTGTCTTCAAATACACTGTGATGTGAAAATTTGCGCCTCTGAAGAATTTGAATAAGCATAACTTAGATATTAACTTACATATTTGAGCACCTTTCTACTCAAAGAATTTCATGCTCTGAACATGCCTGTGCTACAGACATTGAGTTCCCTAAAGACTTTCGTGTTTGAATTTAACTTCGAATTTACGACGGCCTTTATATTCTAAAAGTCAATCGCTCTTAGAATAAATCACTTGCACCTGCTTTATATTCATGGGACTCCACGTATTAGATTTATCTTAATATATCTACTGTTACATTTCTCAATGAATTAAAGATGGCTTAATATCAAAATGCGTTCCGGTTTGAAAAATTTAAATCCTTCAATGATTCTAACGTCTATAGCTTAAGAAATCTTTGTCACGTTTAGCGTATGAAATATGATTTAAATTGAAGTCCTTGAAGGGAGATATGTTTTCTAGAGTCAGGTATTCTGCGAATACAATAAGTCTTGGGTGAACAAATCGTTGTTATTCCGACAGTTTTTATAGTCCGAAGCACTTTGAAAGCGAAAAATATGTCACTGAAAACAGGTAATAGCGATATACCTTTATTGATAATAATTTTAATAGCGAGCGAGCGCTTACATAAAGGCACCGAATTCTAAAAATGTAAACCGGCTAAATATTCACAGATTGTTAGTTGACACTTTCGTTCATCCTAAACAAATTTTATCATATCTTGTGCAGCAGAATATCCTGGATTAAGTTGAACGTAAATTGCTATATTTTTGACACACTTTTGGAAAAGGAAAATTTATGGACCAAGAAACTGAAAATTTAAGGTATGCGACTGAAAAATATTAATCATTTGGGATAGGATGCTGTCATAGGGATGACTTTTAGGATACATACTCGCATGACATTTTTTATTATATTTATTATATTCACTACAGTCATCACGATATTGAGAAAGCTCTGTTAGGTACAAGTGGCATTCACTTTTTACAGGAATTAAATGAAAGATTGTACAAACAACATGGAAATTACGAGAATGAAAAATAAATAACAACAACAAAATCATTTTTGAATTGTATTTGTTTTGGGTATCATAAACATTATATTAAAAATTATTAAAAGCGGTCTTCTATTGTTGGTCTTTTGATGACCGAACATTTTACATGAAAAGTTTTATTTTTAAATATATTTCGAAATTAAACTTTTTCAGTGGGATTATGGCTAATATTTTTCTTATAATTCTAAATGATTTACCCGTAAACAACAATTTCGTATGGCTGCTTTTAGATATTCAGCGCCTTTTTGTACTTAGAAGGTCGATTTTTGCAAAACTGAGGTATTCTAGCTCTTGATAGGTCTGGAGAAGCGACTGTTTTAGTGAATTGTGTGGACAGTTGAGCGTAAAAAATTCTTGCATCGGGTGGGAGTTAAGAGACCGAACAAGTACTTTTAAAATTCCTGATAGTACTTAAAAGGAAATGGCTTTGTCTTTGAGGTGTATATCAATAGTGTATAAACAAGAATAAAGAAGCTCACACATCTGTTCATGAGTACTTTTCAAAGGTCACAAAAATTGTAAGCGCAAAAATTTGCTACAAAACAAAATTTTATTCCCCCAAGAAATTTGCATTTAATTCTTACTGAAAAGTTTCTGGAAGTTTGTTTTATTTAGAGAAATGTTTGTTTGCTAGTCTCGGACAGAAATAAAATGTTGATGTTATATTTAGTGAATTCCATGAAAAATTGTTTTTAAAAAAAAGTTCGAAAATATTTATCTAGAAGATTTCCAACAACAGTTGTCCGAGTGTTTTTAATTCTTTTGGAAGTTACATTTACTACTGATTTGGATCTTAGCCCGAGTGGGCTATTTTGATGTAGGTGAACGTTGTGAAAGAATAGTTTACTACAATAGGAATGTGCTTTTGATTTTGTTTACGTTTTAATTTGCTGATTGTTCTAAATTTAGATTTCTTTGATTTGTTTCTGGACTGACTGCTCACATGTAGTAAATATTTTTCTTGTTTATTATATTTCAAATTCCGAAAATTTTTGAAAAATCAAAACACATTTCTTAAATACGTTTAATTAAAATACAAACACCTGTAGTAAATTTAGAGAATAAATTAGGCATTCTACACTCTCAGATTAAATTCCGTTTGAAATGGTGTCTGAATAGGTTTAAAACTTTAACTTAACACATAAAATCTAATTTAATTATTTTACTAAATATGTGCAAGCTAATTACTCTTATTTATGTATATAACTAAATTTATAAAAAAGAAAAAAAAAACAATTTTCTGCAGCAGAATTTCTGTGATAAAATTGAAAATTTAGTTGTTCTGCAAATTCAATTGTTGTTCGAAATAATGATATAGAATTGTGGTTTGTTTTTCATACATAAATTTTTTCACATGTTTCGATATTATTTTTATTGCTTACTAATGCTTTAATTTCACTATTTTAGGTTTTCATCACCAATCACCCTGACCTTGATATATTGGCACGAATCCTGAATCAAATCGTTTTTTATATGTTTATAATAAGTAAATAATTAAGAAAAGTACAGAATTTTGTAAAAACTAATGCTATTCATTCATGACCATAAGAACGTACATTCCGGGTAATAGCCTGTTCAAGAGATTATCGGTGAGCAAGAACTGTGTTCTTTTATGGACGACATTTCGTCATTTAGAAAATTATCATGGCTGTTTTTGAACTTCTTTTTTTGCTTGGAAATTATTTTTGCACTATTGCAAAGGTCGTAGGTCGTAAAGACCTACACGGAAATGTTATTTATAAGTTTGATTACTGTCCACATCATATGCGAAACAGCTCAGAACTAAAATAAACAATTGTACATATGTCAAGGGACTGCTTCCGTAGTTGACTCGTGAAAATGACTCGCAAAATAGCATTAATTAGTGCCCATGTCTGGTTCTCAATCAGAGGACTGCTTCTGTCACTGCCGGCGCTAGGCCTGTAACTGAAACGGATAGCGTCTATAGTTTTAGGTCATATTAAAGGTAGGAAAAATGTCTCCTCTTTTTCGCACTTTATTTTACCTGTCAATTATTCTCTGAATGTCTGATGAACTGTGGTTAGTGCCTTTCAATCTTTTATTTTAGGGTTATTCTTCATGAAAATTGACCGTTTACCTAAGCCCCTTCTGTAAATAATGACCTTTTTCCTTTCTGCTCGTTTTACGTGGGCTCTCTATTCACTTTAATCATTGCTACACTCGCTTCAACTTCATTCTTCTAGCGACACATAATATTAGCATTAATTTGTCTCGTCGGTTCCATCTCGTTTATTGTCAACAAATATGCAAATGCAAAGCATGAGATCACAAGGACCTGAATTATTTAGTGGGTTCAAGGACCGATGATTTTACAAACTTGAGGATATTTTCTAATTGTTGTAAAAATATCTTCCACGTCAAAACATTGCCATTTGTATTTAATGCTACTATAGCAGCGTAAATCAGAGATGCCTTTTCCCTTGAGGACTGATTTAATTACTGCCTCAAGTTCAAGTGTGTTTTAAGGAAGCATCGACCTTTTCCGAAACTCTTTCTATGAGGACGAAATAGAAATATACGTCGAAATCCTAAATCCTTTGGAATGAATTTGGTGGATATGGTGGGTATAGTGATTCATTCGAAAATGCAAATGTTGGCCAGAAAAGGGCACTTATTTAAATTTCCTACAGGCCATAAAAGTTAATTATTCCAAGCCGCATTTCTTCCAAAATAGTATCACTGATGCGTAATGTTGGTTTCTAATTTAATTAACTCGCTTTTTAATAACTTCCGCAAACGCTTTTGTACATTTACCGAGTAAATTAAGAAACCCTCAAGCTTTTAGAGAACTTTTGAATCTGAAAGATAATTGTTAGTGATAAAGTCAATTATTATAAAAGAACTGGGTATGCTCGACCCGAATTATTTTTCGCCTTTAGGACTCTTTAGTAATGTAAAATTTGATATTGACCTTAATTTAAAGCAGGTAAATGTTTCTAGAATCATCATGAAATAGATTTCTTGAGTGATATTTCCCACACTGAAGTTGATGAAGGTGGTGCCAAGAAATCAGCTAGAAGCAATCTTTGACACTTTCACTTGGATACTTACAATCTTTGCTTAACTTATGGAATGAATTTTGATGTAACACGTTAGAACAGGAATCAAATGCGTCATTAAATTAAATTCGATTTGATACGTATTTTTCATAAAATTTATGAATTCTGAATTTTAAGTTAGCTTGTTTAATTTGAAATTGTAATTGCCTGCCATTTTAATTTACACACAAGCAACTTTGATGCCTGCTGTTGCTTCATTTAATATTAATTCCAGTTACAAACTTTTCTAACTTGATCAAACGAACGAAGGTACGAAGGTATCTTGTGAGCGAATATAATTAAAAAAGTTGCTTATAAAGCAGCACAGATTTTACATGTAAGTATGTGGAGTGTAGCACAAAGAGCAGTGAGGTGTGAACATCTTTGTTTTATCAGCAATCGAAATTTTTCGCCTATTGAAGAGTTGAAAACAAATTGTTCTCAGGAGGGATACCACCGACTCTTTTCATTTTCCTTAGATGCTTTTTTCTATTTAAGAAATTCTTTATAAATGAAATTAGGGAATTTTGATGAACAAAGCAATTAATTTTCTCGAAAGGTTTCCGCTATTTTAACTTTAATATGGTCAAATTCAGTCACGGATCCTTCGTAATATTTGTATCTTGGGACAAGAATCGATTTAAAAGCAAAATAGGATTTGATAAGGGATCGAATAAAGCTCATAATTGACCAATATAAAAAGGGTTCACCATTTCAACGGATTATTATTTGATATTGTTATTTTTATGCGCATCGTTTAACTTTTTATATTCAATTTCTCCATCACACGACACAAACTTTTTGGGGGGATACCGTGTTTTTTATTAAAATCAAATATCGATTATTTTTGTATATTATGATAGGATATTTTCGAAGTGCCATTTTTGATTTAAAATAATAAAATTATATTAAATAAACATAAAAGGAAAATCTATTTTGCCAGATTTATCAACCATAACATTTTTGTAACATTTTCCTTTCCAGTTTCTTATTAAAGAGAAGATAATTTTCTTTATTGAAGAATATGGTCAGTGCGATATATATCGTAAGTTATTGATTATTTGCTACATACCACTAATCGAAAATATATTTCAGATTCCTTGGAAAAACATCACTTCATACCAAAATATCCACTTACAAAAGCATTAGTAGAGTAAAAACGGCTTGAGTATATACTTTTTCAATGTTGTCCAACTGTAACAACATCTAATACGTAAGTATGAGGTCATACTTCTCTCGCCAAAAATATTAATGCGGAAAAAAATCATTCAATATTTTAACTACCAAAAGACCTCGAATCGAATGTAACCCCAATTGCAGTCGGCACGATCATTTAAAAGAATATTTAGTGAATTTTTTGCTAGTGAAATCCTTTGTATTCTTATAAATTTTATACATTGAATTTTTAAACGACGAAATTCACGTGAAATTTTCAAAGAGGAAACTGAATAATTTTTAACATAAAATAATGTCACTATGAAAAACATGAAAATCTCATAACATACTATAAATCATTCGAATGGGATAAATTTCAATCATGTCCGATTTTCGAACTTAAAATATGTCGTTTTTTGCCGCCCCCAAATCACTCAGGAATTTACGGGGTGTTGACACTACTAGTCAAATGGGGCAAAAGGCACTTGACAAGATTCTTGGTAATATTTATTTTATATGTTGAAGAAAGGTGAGAAAGAACAATCTCTGCGGGCTATGTGTGAAAAATTGTACTTAGAAGAGTCCTATATCACTTCACTTTCCGTCAGAAGTTTTGGCTACCTGTCTAAAAGTGTATGAGATGAACATTTCATGCGAATAAATACGTAATTTGAATGATTTGTTTGTAAAATTGCGTTATGAACTTTCAGATTACGTTAGTAATTTTTTTATAATGGTGTTGAAAAGCGGAAATAATTACACATATGTTGCACAAGCATAAATTGTAATAAATTTTAATAATCACATATTATTTCGTGCGAAACACTTCTTAATATATTTTCTGGACGTTTAAATTCAAAAGGGCGAATAAAAACTTTTGTAAAAAGCTCTTTTGTTCTGATTATAACTTCCCCGGGGTAATACTAAATTTTCGAGATTCGAATTAAGTGGGTCCTACATACAATAAATAAAGCGAATTTCGTTCAACTTTTGTCAATGGGACTGTTTTCAAGAATGTCTACTGGAGTGGTTATGCTCCAATGAAGTGCCTTTATCTTCGGCTTTTACCTGAAATAATACAAAGGTTTACCTACCTATACACTCTTTTTGTGTTCACCGTCCTACCCTTCGCCATGGAAATTTTCATTCTTTAGACAGGAATGGCGAGGTGAAAATGTTGATGCTTGTTGAAATCGAGAAGGTATTTCATGGCAATTAAATCTCTATGCGAAATATTTAAGTTGCTATTTATAAATGTGTAAGAAAATACGAATTTAATTAGGAAGGATACCGTTGTCGAGCGGACTTCCTTAAACACCTTTCGCTTGAAATAAAGTGCGATGAATTGAAAATCTGGTGTTGGAATGATTTGAGCCCAAAGTTATAAATATAGTCCACTTTTACTTTGAAAACTTGAACTTTCTAAAATCCTTGTACCTGACAGGTGCTTCCACAAACACCATCAATAATCACATTTTTCTAAGCTGTTTTTTGGACATTCTTCTCACAATTTAATTTTGAAATTTCTTTACCCATTGAAAGAATAACAATGACGTACTTGTGGTATCGAAACACTAAGGCTTGCTAAGCTTGACCGAGATATTGCGTTTCCTTTTTATGTCTACACCGAACCTTTTACGAAAGGGTTCAGTAAATATATTACAAGGTACTATGCTATAAAACGACTCGTAAAGGTTGCAAAAGTGATTCTCGACATTAAAGCATTTGACCATTCCACAGAGGAAAAAGCAAACGTGGGACGTAATAATTTGAATTACGGAAAACGTTGAAATTATGAAATATACGCGAAGTTAAAAATTTTGTCTTGGGAAGTACGACGAAAGAAGATTATTTTAAATTTTTTGCAAATTAAAAATTAATGTCCTGAGTGTGTGCTTTTTGAAGAAGAGAGAGAAATTAAAGAAAAAAATTAGATATGAACATGTTCGACTTACTCGGGCATGTAGAGGTATGCCCCTGAGGATTACTTATCCCTATCCTATTGGTTTATTTATGAGCTGCTTACAAGATAAAACATACCGTTTATGCTCTACTCAATTATCAGTCTGCATGGATGTATTAAAAATCAATTATAGTTATATAATGGCACAGTATCAAAATTTTTCATGACAGGAAAAAAGTGCTTAGGTTTATGGATCATTTTTCAGATGATTAATTCTTAATTTTTGAAAAGTATCTAAAATAATTAAACTTTAATACCTCTTAAAATTGCTGGCTTGGAAGGAAAAATAACTCACAAGGATGTCTTTGTTCTTAAAATCAATAAATTTTAATTGCATTGTTTATGTTAATAATTCGACAGGAAATACTTTCGTTACTGTTTGGGAACAGCAAGGTCAACATTTAGTTTGAGGTTACCTTTCAAAAAAGTGCACATATTTCATCCTAAAATAATTTAATGTATGACATTATCTTCTGGAAAAGAAGTAAGACGGAGCAAAATGCACTCTGGAATGAATTAGGATTTATTTTATCTACAGTACAATTTTTTCACATGGAACATTCACGGGGTGCAAAGCAGTAGAGTGACTTGTCGCTTTCTGGAGCTTTTACACAAAATTAGCCTAGCTAACGCGTTTCCAGCGTTGCTAAGTAATTTCTGAAGCAGTGTAGTGCTTGTTTTACAATTTTTTATTCCTGGATATTTCAGTGTAAACGCCTGGCGACAATGAGAAAATAGCTTTAATGGTTTAATCTCAAGTGGTTGGTGTCGGCTGATGTCACTAGAGACATTTTTGTTTAAAATTTAATCGCTGCACTGGGCGCGTAAAATTGGTGCGGTGCGATGTTATTCAATTTGAGATTTCAGGTTAGATGGTTTAATTTAATTTTTGTTGATTTTACTTCTTTTTAATTGCATAATTTTTTATTTTTTTTGTTTTACTTTCATTTTGTTGTTCCTGGTCATTTATGGTTTTTATTGCCCTATATGTATATCATATTTTTTATAATATTTGTTCAGTTTATTATTTATTTCCCTTTCAAATTTTTATTATCAATAAACAAGCTAGTTTTCGATTTTTAAAGTCTCATAATATCTATCAAAATATATACTATTAACCTTTCGTAAATTTGATGTCCTTACAGAAAAAGAGTTAAAATATAAGCCAAAAACGAATTCAGGAGTCCTTTGGGAGTACGAATGATTACTTTGTTGCTTTAGATAAATCGATGCTACGATCTTATTATTTTTCTGAAAAGGTGTACACTATGTAAATTGAATGATTTGCAAATAATTTTGATCATGAGGCCTGCTGCTAGTCGGAAATAGTCACAAGGGAAATTATGTTAACTGGCCTTAATAAATAACGCTGGGAATATATCTCATTTGAAAAATGTCCGACATTAGTACTCTTACAGTTCTTAACGTCTATCGTGGATGTGATTAATGATCCTATTGTTACATGTAAAACCGAGTTGAAAAGAGACCTATGAACTAGTTGAAGTGGGCCGGTAAGGATAAATCTTTCGGCAAACACTAGCAATCAATACGCTCCTGAGAAAAAACTTTGTTTTCTTAAGTCAATGGCAACATTACTATAATTACGTTGTATCTGAATCATGAGACACTTGCTAAGTACTTAAACTGCTTGGAACAAATGTTTCAGTCATTAAAAAGTAATTAAAGTGTGTGTATTAATTGTTAAAGTACTGAACCTTCCCCGCTTCCGTATGTGTATCTAATTTTAATCCGCTTTGGAACCTCAAAGACGAGATCTTTAGTATTGTTTTGTTCCTGAAACTTTGCTAATTCAAATAGAATTTGTAAAAATGCCTTTATATTTAACTATTATTTGAAAATTAATAGACTTATTGATTATAATAAATATGTGTCAAGGTTCACCAAAAACAAAATAATTAGCAAACTTTTAATAATTTCGTATAAAAAAAAATTCCACAGAAGCATGTGATTTCCATTGAATCCTTAAAAGAGTTTTGATTTTCATGAAAAGTTTTAAATTAAATAAATATAAACATAGATAAAACGTTTATATTGATTTTTTTAAATTCTTCTAAAAAAATTTTTTAATCATATTTACGTTTAATTAAAGAAGTTGGATTTCGTTTTAAATTAATTGATGTTATTACCTCAATACCGATTTTTTTTAAATTTTCTTTAAAACATTCACACTGTAAAGTTACGTTTAAAGCGAAACGATACAATTCCGTTCGCATTGCTTTTTTATTTTTAGTATTTTGAATCGGTTATTGCACGGAATCATTGTGGTAATTTATCTTTATTTAACTTTGATTTGGATCAATGAAACATTAAGCAAGATTATTAGATTCCCGGTTTTTAACGTTTTATGCCTTTTCAAGATGTGTAACTGAAAAACGAACTGTCTGACAGGATGGCAGATTGGTGATTGAGATAGAGTTGCTATTATTCGAGTTAAGCCCTCGCGGAGGCGTTTTATAACCTTCCTTCTTCCTAAGAAGAGCTCGTATTTATGGTTATTAAAAGCACGTTGAAAAATACTTTCTTAGAAGGCCTTAAGCTGCGTATGATAAATTTCTCAGGTGATAAACGTCAGTTTATTTGTCAGTTATTTCCCCTCAAGCTTAATTACAATCATTTTGAAGTGATTTTGGAATGTTTATTTTTGATTTTTCAGTACGATTCTCCATAAATGATTTTGTTGTTAAAGGTAATATAATTTAAATTCCCAAGCAAAAAAAACAAGTTTGCCAGAATTTGGATTTTAATGTTGTTTTCCTTCGTATAGATAAAGGATAATGGAAAATTTAATATTGACTGTATCTCCAAAAATAAACTGAGTTTTGGCACAATGTGTTAAAATTGTGTTTAAATGAAAGTCAATGAATCTATAATTTGATTAAAAGAAATTTTAATTACTTCTATCATACAAAATTTAGTATTCTTCTAGATCATGATCATACGTTTGTATATTAATAATGAAAATTAAGATTAAGATTGTGTAGAAATAATGAAAATTGCTGGTTTTAAAGGAGGGGATACATTTCAACGTTTTTGAACTAATTCGAGACAAAATTAGTAATTGCAGGATTTCAAAATCTCTCCATTACGAATTAGTGAATAAAATTAATAAAATAAAGAAATTACCTTACCTTAATGAATAAATTCAAAACTAATTTTTTTAATTGGTGATACATATGTATTTTAATAAATTTTTTATAATAAGATTCGTTTTAAAGGACATTTTTAAATATTTTACTTGCATAATATTAGTCAATTAGAAATTTTGAAGCCGTTATTATCTATTTTGAAATAGAACAAAAGATTAAACAATTATAAAAAATGCTTTAAAGGATTTGGATTAAAGTTTTGGAGAAAAGTGGGCGTTACTTGCCTGAATTAGCTTGAAATTACCCAGACACTTTTTCGAAGTAAGTTCAAAATAGCTAGTTATTCTAAGAGCACAGGGTGTTAGAAACGGTTTATCTGAATATTCTGAGGAAAATCCTTGTTTTATCGCTATGATTGATGTCTTGTGGACTTGTACATAGTGCAGGAATATATACTTAACTCCCCGTGACTACGTTGTGTAGTTCAGAGTAATTGCGAAAATTCGCAAAGACATAAACGGCAAATCCGATAAAATGAGTACAATTTTTCATGACCCCTAATCTACGCCCTTTAGGACTTTCGTTCTCACTTCACATACGATAGCGTTTCACGTAGATCACTTTCCGTACGTGGTCCTTTCACTATTTCTATTATAATAATATGCAATTAAAGTCAATGGCTGTTTAAAAAGAAAATGGCACCAGTTACGACCCTTTTATGTGAACATCCTTTGTAAGTCTCTCAATTATTCAATGTAAATATCAACATTAATTTATATGGTATTTCTTCACACCTGATATGTCGAATGTTGCATATGCTCCTATCTCATGAATCTTCTGGTAATCCTTGTATAAAATGCCTATGGCATTATTAAATATGAGCAGACCGTACGTGGGGATATGCGAAATTCAGTGATATACTCTACTTTAATACAAATTGCTTCAGCAAATTTAAATTTATGAAGAGGCCAAGTGGCACAATCACTGCGGCTGAGGTGAATGATGTATAGTCGAATGAAACTTCTGTGATTTATGGAAACAAATCCTAAACAGAAATGAACTCGGAAAATTTTGTATTTTCGAATGATGACGAGATTCATATTTTATTAAAACGCACAGGTATAGAGTGGATATTGTGTATATGGAAATAATAAAATGGGGGAGCTTCCGTACATTATTTATATGTCTGCAGGTAATTGATGGCTCCCGCATTTAATTGGTTTTGATTGCTTTTCGAAAAATATATTACTTATGGAAATCATTTGTCGGTTAATACTAATTAAAATGTAAATATGGAACAGTAAATTTTGCTAATTTAGCACACATTTACCATATATGTTTATAATTCTTATCTCCTTGCGGATTAAAATTTGTAAAAGTTAAAGATATCCTCAAAATATGTATAATTATTATATTACTTTACTATTATTATTTCTTGGTTATAAAAAACTCTAGCTGGGTTATTGTGTGTATAAAAATATTGAAATAGTTTGCTAGAATGCTAACAGAAGTCAATAATTGTAATCTTTTCTCCGTATCGTTAATATCCTTAATGCGATATCCGAGATAAAATACACGATTATTTTAAGCGTTCTCAGTCGGCTTAGTCAGGTAACAAAAGGAGGTGGGGTAATTGGCGTGATTTATGCTACTTTGGTATATTAATAACGTGCGGATCCGAAAATTCATTCTTTTTCTTTCACACAATAGGCCACTTTTCACAGTATATAATCAAACTATTGATTTTCATTGCCAGATTCTACAGCCGATGTAAGAACATCTTATGTTTAATCAATTTGGGTTATTTGTTCGCAATTTTTCTAAATTTATTGTTATCAAGTTAAACAATACATTGCCTGGTAAAAATAGAAACTACAAGCTTTATAAATTACTGGAGCTAAATAAAGTTTTGGTGTTAGGCCAAAATTGACTCGTTGTAAATATTTCATTTGGGTTCAAGGGTATAATAAATTTTATGTTTTATGGTTTAATTAATTTTGTAATTAATTGAAGAGCTGTAAACAGTTATTGTTGGATTTAACAGAGTCAGCAAGATATTTTTATAGAGTATATTTTAGTATGCTCTACTATGTGTACATGAGTTTACAATACTTTTCAGATTTAAATGGGCAGACAAAAAGAAAAGTAATGTACAAGTGTATTTAATTGCCCATAAGATAAGATGTTTCTGTTCTCAAAGATGTAATGGTATAGCGCAGAAAGCTGCATATATTTAAGTTTTATTGGAGCAGATAATCTATTGGAAAGAATAAGAGGAATATTCTGTATTTTTAAAACATTCATGAAAAAATTCAGATCGTGGGTTTAAAAGTTCATTAATTTTTTTCTTGATTTCAATTTCAAATATCAAAATTTACATTTTGTGGCAAATCTGTTTATAAAAAATATTTCAAGATTTAATTTTTTATTTCTTTCCGGGTATTATTCAACTTTATTTCCGCGTAAAATTCCACGAATTCGTAGGCAGGTGATGAAAATATCAAATTTAATATAATAACGTATTCTGTACCATCTTATAGGAAAAGTTTCCTTCAAAATCAGCACGTGCAATTTCAATGAGGAGGAAGCATATGATTTGCTAAAGAAAATGTTGCTGCTCCGTGTTCTTGTCACGTATTTTGTAATCAATGTATTTAGAGTAGCAGAAAAATATACTTTAATATCTCCTAATGAATTTTTCAAGACTAACAAAGTAAAATCCCACCTGAAAGAGAAAGAAATTAATTTTTGTTCTTTTAAAAACGCTCCACCTATTTTTGGACCCCTTTTGAAATTAAATTTGATGAAATTTCATTGGAAAGAAACCTCTTATATTGTTCTAATTTTCTTTCTCTGGCAATTTTCTTTTCAGTTATTATTCAGTAGGGGGACCGATTGTGATTTCTTTTATTTTAAGACTCTTCGTCAGAAGAAATGTCAACTTTTTAAAGAGTAGCTGCAATAAATTCATTACGATTGTCCTCCAAAATAACATAGGTTTGAAATTTTAAAAGTTTTATTTGTGGAATTTAGCCAAAGTGACTGATATTGTTTTCTTTTTATATAATTAGTTTTCTGATTCCTTATATTCGCAAACAATTGATATTAATTTCCTTCTATGCTATTATGTCCTTTTTTTAAAGTTATGGATGACGATTTTTAGCATTTTTCGAGTTTCACTCGTTAAGGTGTATTAACGTATTGTAATTAAAATAATGACATAAATTACTTCTTGGCATTTTTATAAATCTTCAAAATCTTTAAGATTTATTTTCGGATTTATTAGGAAAGTGAAAATTTTAATTTTAATTAAAACCTATAAATATGGGCTTAGAATGAAATCGTGCTGCTGTGGAAATTTTAATATTTAAATTCAATTTGCACAAACAGCTCTCCAGTAGAAAATTGTTCTTATAATTTGTTGTTCCCAGAATTTCGCCCTTATGTTTACTTGCATATTAATTATATTATTAAAAATATACCTTTCAGAAAATAACTCGAATATATATTTTAAATAAATTGAAATATTGTTTGTAAAAATAAGGTATTCTATGTTTTCGTTAAGCTTTCTAATTAAAAAAGGATGTTTATCTTAAATTTTCAGAAAATGCAAACCAGTGCACCGTTCATGCAAAAGCGGACCAATTACCTCAATTGAGCAGTAATGGGGGATCTTTCCACGGTAATATTACCAGTCAACCAACCGAGAAATGAGATTGCATGGTACAATACCACTGTGGTGGACATTGTCCAGGACACAAGGGCGTCCGACGAGGAAGAATATGGTATATGATAATCATTAGCGGGGTCAGCCAGAATTCTCTAATGTCAGGGTATTTCGAACGTTTAGCTAAACTGTACGAGGCCTCTGTTGAGGTGGTGGTCCTCCTATCAATATTTTACGGTGGTATCAGTATCATAGCTGTCATCGGTAACACCCTGGTGATATGGATAGTGGCAACGACAAGACAGATGCATACTGTGACCAACATGTACATAGCCAATTTAGCGTTTGCCGACGTTATCATTGGGATGTTTTGCATACCATTTCAGGTGGGTAAAGTGGGTAAAATGGGCAAATCCCATTCCGAACGTATCGAGATACTCACTAGGATAGTGGGATACTGGGCAGAATAAATGTCAGGTCCTCCTGGTTACGTACATGTGACTTCCTGCTATTCATTCTGCTTGCCATTTAATTTCCGCACTGCCTACGGTTCTATAGTTCAAGCCAATTCCTAAAACCCTTTATACCTTTTTCTTTTATGCAGTTCCAGGCGGCACTGCTGCAGAGGTGGAATTTGCCAGAATTTATGTGCGCTTTCTGCCCCTTCGTTCAGGTGTTGAGCGTAAATGTTTCGGTTTTCACATTGACCGCAATAGCAGTGGATCGGCACAGGGCGATTATTAATCCTTTGAGGTAAGTGAAAAATGGCAATAAATGCAGAAATTTAAATAGAACTTAGAATCCCAACGTCCTTTTTTCAATTCTCCCTTCAAAAGTATTTTTCCTGAAATTTTTTATATTGTGTCCGTAAATAAATTTCGATTGAGGCGTGGAGCGTTATGATAAAAGCAAGAGTTTGCAGATAGGGTAAGAGTTCTGACATGCCCTAAGCTCGACAAAATAGATTGATCTTTTTGAAAAATTCCTTTTTGTAATACCTTTGCCTTGAGAAATATTCTTTTGATAAAACCAATTAAACGAATCGCTTAAATGTAGCTTACAGCCTTTTAATTGATCTGTGCTATTTATTTCCCCACTATAAATGAATGCTTTTAATTTATTAATGAGAGCGCGAGTATGGGTGTATTCATCTCAGTCTGACTAGGTAATTAAATTCCATCGTGTATTCAGGCTGCAATTTCAAAAGAGCTCTCTAAAACAGTGCTCTGGCTCCGCGTTTATCGACTTAGACTAAAAAATATAACATGGTTTTGGTTTAAAATGATGAATGACTGATTTACGTCAAGATCTTTAAGTTTTTAAAAGTGTGTGTTCATTAAGATCAATGTAGAAAATTCATATCGATGAACATTAAGTACCCTATTGTTCATAGTTAAAAGGAAAAACTTTTGAAAACACTAATAAAATCTGTTGTTAATTAATTTTAAGTGTTCGTAAAATTACGGAAAAGATAACTTTTGTCTACAAGGAATATATTTAAATTATATTATGAGATCCACATTTCGTTGCATTACGTTATTTTTTCATAAATAGATGATGAATCCCTTTTAAGTATAACCCAATAAGAAAGTGTAAGACTGAGTAGCCTTTAAATAAACGAGATTTAAACGATTTTTTATACAATTTCTGGAATTACACACAATCAATTTATATGTCTTCGAAATTCCTTTTAAGTTTGGAAATATATCGTACGGATAAGTAAATTGCTATATTTTTAAAATGATAATATTTTTTAATACGACTGCAAAAAAATAACCTCAACGTAAAGACTCCTAAAGTTTTCCCTATAAAGTCCCTACTTAATTCCCAGTGAGTAGGGTCGCATTTGTCTATCCCGCTGACATTTTAAATCAAATATTTAATCAGGCTCTCGTCGTTGAAATTCAAGCGTCCAAAAATTTCTTTATTGATAAAAATTCTGCTACATATTCTCTTGCTGAAATTTTCTGGAAATAGGTACATACTATTTCTGTTCTGTTCGCTGGTATTTTGCAATAAAATGTCTTTTACAAGTTTTCTCCAATTTTTTATGGTTGGACGTGTTGCTGAATATATCAATGAATGAATGTATCATTATTTTCTATTTTTCTCATGGAAATGAATGTCAGTCTATTTGACAATCGTGTTAGGATTTGTGCAAAGAAGTTTATGGCACAAAGAGGATAACAGTCGAATAAATGGGAAAATTTTATATGTTTTTAAGCTCTTAAAGCACTATCCGTTTTATATTTTTTATGGTTGTTCGACTACAAGAGAGATCAGGAATGTTTGTATTAAAAATTAATTTTTCATGTCATAAAAATAGCTTAAAAAATTAATAATACACATTTTTCTTATTTTGCAGAACGCGACCGTCGAGATTTGTGTCCAAAATAATAATTGGTATAATTTGGATTGCGGCTTTATGTTTTGCGATACCAATCGCAATAGCCTTTCGAGTAATCCAAATAACAGAAAGGATAAGAGGTCTGAACAATGATTATAAATGTAGTAAATAATTAATAATGCTTATTCTGCAGAGGATGGCGTCGAGTACAATATAACACGACCATTTTGCCAAAATGTCAATCTTAGTGAGGAACAATTACAAACTTACAGATATTATTTAGTTTTCGTCCAGTACTTTGTGCCATTTTGTGTAATAAGTTTCGTGTATATTCAGATGGCAGTAAAATTATGGGGATCTAGAACTCCTGGAAATGCTCAGGACGCAAGAGATATCGCCCTCTTAAGGAACAAAAAGAAGGTTTTGTATAAAGAATATGTTATAAAATGTTTATAAGAACTCATAATTATTTTTGTAGGTCATAAAAATGTTAATAATTGTCGTTGTTGTATTCGGCGTATGCTGGCTTCCACTACAGTCTTACAACATTTTACATGTTACATGGCCTGACATCAATGAGTACCGATTTATCAACATTATTTGGTTTTGCTGTGATTGGCTGGCTATGAGCAACAGTTGTTGCAATCCTTTTATTTATGGCATATACAACGTATGTATACTTAAACTCTATCTTATTTGGTAGAATTGGGTTATAAAATTGCAATTGTTCCAGCAGTCCTTTGTAATTTTTACAAATTATGAACGAATCAAATCTTTAAAATCAAATAAAATTACAATTACCAGCCTAGGGTGAATTGCTATATAATTTTTAGTGTTGAACAATAATTCTCCTCTTGAATTCAAGAACAAATTGTACTAATTTTTTTAAGATACGATGTTGCCACGCGTAAGCAACGTAAATATTTGATAAACGGAAACGGATTTGAATATTCTCACATTATCGAGCAACATTAGTGTTTCAGGTCTAGATTTTCCACTCCGTAAAACCAATATTTCCCGAGCAATTAATTGTAAACAACACCTTTATCTACCGAACAAATTTGTTCACACGCGTTCTATGCAATTATTAGTTGTTGTTAGTGCTATTTATAAACCTTTCGGATAGCATATCCGCAACTTCCATATCTTATCGAATTAAACGATAGGGCTGACTATATTAACATAAGTCGACCTATATTTAAACCCTTTACGCGGAGCAGAAAAAATACCAAAAAGTCTTGTGAGAAAACCATTACGAAATGTAGAATTTTTATTATTATTTTTTTTTTAACATTTGAATTTCAAATTTGTTAAGTGAATGTAATACTACTACTGAACACATTTTCTTGAGACATGTGTCATGGTACCCATTGCGGTTAAGCAAGTCTGTCTGCTTGAAAAAGCTTTGATAAGGCTTCTTTATTCTTCTGAGAAAATTGAATTTTCCTGTTGCCTGCCCATTTTGCGACTTTTAGTGCCGCGAACCAAAATTGGAATCCACTCGATCCCCGTGTATGCCACAAGCTTCTAAAATTAGAACCGCTTGCAGACGAAAGCTGTTTCTGGGAAAAATTTCATATGAGCTAACAAGATACAATAAAAATACACAATAATTAAAATAAACACCATACACATCAAAAAGATGTTCTAAAAATCTTTTAAAGACAACATTTACCTCTAAAGTTGATGTTAAAGTTCATGAAAAATATTAAGGTCAAGGTTAAAGTTGGTGTGAAACATTTTTTCTGTTCATCCGGTTCGCATTTTTTGAAAATTGTATATTAATAATAAATCATAAATACTTGAATAAATCTAATATCATAACCTTGTAGTACGAAGACCTGAATTTCATTTTAAATTTAATCAAATAAATACTAAACAATGAGTCATGAATTATTTATTTATGACGTTATCTTGTCCTCTTTTGCGTTACAATTTTTATTTTACGAGAAATTTTCTTGTGAATAAGATATGGAGATATCCAACAGATTAAATTATGGTCCAGCTTGCAAATTTTAAGATATATTTTTCACGATTATATTCGCGTCCTCAAATTCCTTGGGAATGTGTCGCGATTAATATTCTAGTCGAATCAAAAAGGACATTTTGTATTAGCAGATTATCCACAAAAAATACATGAGATACATTTTAGTTATTTAAAAATTTTGAAATTTTCTACTCTTGCAGTATCGTGAATTGAATTTTTTGTTTAAGATTTTCCACAATTCTATGCCTTTAAGAACAAACATAAAATAACACCAATTCTTATGAAAAACAGTATGAAAGTAAAACGAAAGAGATAAAGTTTTAATTGATTAATTTATTTGGAAAGTGGGACAAGTGGAGTGAATAAACGGCTCAATATTTATGTTATTTATGGGCATATTGTGTTAAAGACTCGTTACCCTAGCTGTGGTATTGTAATTTGGACTCAACGAAAAAACACCCGAAACAAATTAATCTAATTTCATTTAGCATTAATCTTCAGAACACAATGCTTCTTCTCATGATTATGTCCTTGGAAAAATTTTAATTGGAACAGAAATGTGAGACGACACAAGAGTAAGGATGTTGCGACAGACTTAACGAAAATTATGAATATTACATTTTCTCTGCTTCTAGTAGAGATCGTCGTAAGGTAAACCAATTCCTGGCGGTATGAGTTTGAGTTCTCAAATCGCGTTGTTAATTTAGTCCACTTGGTCGTAATTACATTAACGACTGGTATCCTAGCGAAAGAGAGGAGGGGGATCCTAGCTGTGTTGAAATTGCCCCAAGTTTTAATTAAAGTGCGGCCAGAGTAAGCAGAGCGAGCGAGGTCCTAATTGACCCGCCGCAGCTTGTTGCGAAATTCCCCAATTTATAAATTTTGTTCCTCGATCCTAATAGATCCCTCTCAATTCCATTCTAGGAAAAGTTTAAGCGCGAATTCAACAGACGTTTTTCCGTCTGCTCCTGCAAGTTTGACGCCCACGACAGCGCCGACAGGACGATGTCGGTCTTTACAAGGGCCAGTTCGGTGCGGTCCAACTACACGAACTCGTCGACCCGCCGGAACAACGTCCTGCTGCAGCACCAGCAGCGCAACGTAATCACAAAAACGGTTGACGGATACAACGCCATCGCGGAGCTGGAGCGACGGACGCCCATGAACAATAACAGGCTGTCGGGGACCGGGAACAAGGTCCTCTGGATGCACGACCCGGACGGGATCCATGCGAATATCGCGTCTGATTGCGTTTGCACGGTGCTTGGCAGCAATCAATGGACGCAGTCAGGGGAGTGCAATGGCACCTGCTTGACACCCTGTGAAATAGGCAAGTCCACGCTGGGGAAGCCGATGGGGAAGGTCAATAAGGAGCGAATCAACAGCATCCTGAACAAGAAAGGGCGCAGAAACAACAAGGAGATCGAAAGGGCGAACCGAAACAACCTCGAGATGACGGAGTATTGCCTTCTCAGCAACGGCTTCAACAAGAACCACAAGAATAGCGTTAAGTTCAATAACTTTTGAACTGTGATTTATTTATCTCCTCCAGAGACAACTTAGCGTAGTTAGCATTAGTTTTAAGACATGAGTTCTGCCTTTCTGCCAGTATTATTTGAACTAGAGTCTAAATTTTCTGTGTGTAGATATGTAAGTGTAAATACACAACTAAAGATACGCTAGTGTATAGCATAACTTAAGAAAATTGTATTATCTAAGATTTTTTTCAAACTGTTTATGTAAATAAATCTTAAAAAAATATCCTTCTTTTATTCTTCAACTTTAAAGTAAGGAGTTTTGGATATCTGGGGTTTTTCAAGACCCTACGCTTTTTCACAGGATGCTGGCACAATTTCAATTTTGTTCGCGCGTTTTTCTGTTTACTTTGTTTTCACAGGCACAACACACTGGTAAAAGTGGACTAGGCAATTCTTCGTGCAAAAAACACTAGTTTTGTTCGATGCATATTTTAATACTGAAAAAGAAGAAATTACCTTATTAACAAGTGCGCCGTTACAATACAATTTTTGTTATGCATTATAACCTAAAGGACCCAACTACCCCAAGAAAAAATAATTCTATTAGTGAAAAAATGCGTTATTTGCATTTCTGAAAAGGTGATGCAATTCAAAGGCCTTCTTTTTAAAGTTTTATTTTCCGAATTCAAATCAAGCTTTTTGATAAAAATTCCGATCATATAGAGTTTTGTATCTCGAATTTCTCTGAATAAAGGTGAAATTTGGCAATGGTAAAAAGTCCACTATATGAGGACTCATCTGATTCTCTTTGTATGCATCATCTAAATCTTTTGTTATTACGGGTTTTTTTTGTTTAAACAAGTGAAACAAGTGTTTGCGGTGAAGTTGACCCAATTTCCTCGCACCTCAGGCTGTAGCACAGAAATAATTTTAAATTTCATTCGGAGAAAAATATTATTATAAAATATTTTGTTGTAGAAAAACTTTTCGAAAGAGCATGTCAGCAGAGTTTTTTAATTTGGCAGCAGTAGTTTAAATTTACTCCATTTAAAGGAGTAAGGTTTTAAAATGTTAAGAGTTTAGATTTCCTTTCAAATGGGTATGCGGACTATCAACCAAAAACTCTCTAATGAACATTTGCATGTGTAGAAACCTGCATAAAAAATATCGAATCTGAATAAAATGTTCTAGATCAGGGGTGTCAACCTGCGGCCCGCGGGCCCGATGTGATTTTTCGTGGCCCATGGCCACGATACTCTGCAATAAAATTAAAAATGGAACAAGATGTTACGGAGATCCATTGTGGGTAAAAGATCTAGCATTTCTAACAGATAGACCATCTGAATAATTTTAATATGACATTGCAAGGTAAAGATCAATTAATAACGAACATTGATTGTTTAAAAGACATTTGCAAAAAATGTTTTGATAAAACTGAATTCAAAGAGTTATAAGAAAGTTTTTCATTTTTCATTGGACCTTTTTCTTTTGAAGTTAAAAAAGCTCCGATTTCGATACAACTCGAATTTGCAGAATGATTCGGTTTTAAAAGACAAATATCGACAAAAAATAAAAGACAAATTTTTCCTATTTAGGTGAAAAATACGCGTAAATTAAAAAGTATGCTTCACAAATTTTATGCTTTTCTGGAAGTACGTACTTATGTGAGCAATTATTTTCATGAAGAAAATAAAACGGCTTACAGATCAAGATTATCTGAAGATTGTTTGTTCTCAGTCCTTGAATCCGGATTAGCCTAGTAGGAGGAAGTTGAAAATAACTGATTTTAGCTTTATAACTTTTAAATAAAAGCAATACTACAGCAAGTATGTATTAATGAACTGAATTCGCTGGATTACGTAATGCGTTTTAATTACATTCTCACTTCAAAATATAATTTTAAGAAAATATGTAAATGTGATGTGGTCCGCGTAAATCTTACCACTTGCATTAACTCGCCCATTGTTTACATGAGTTTGACACACCTGGTCTAGATCTATACATGGAAATCTTCTTAAGAAAAAAATCTTCTTAAGAAATCCCACAAACAATTTCAATGTCCAAAAAACGGAAATTTTTCGGAGAAATGAATTTTGGCAGGTAAATTTTGTTTTAAGTATGTCAAATTATTCAACTGCAATGAAGAAGGTTTTAAATCTTGGAATGATGTTTTTGTTTATGTTTTAAAAAATGCATATGTTAACTAAATGAAACTTAAAATCTGTATAATATTCAAATTCTAGTAATTTTAATCTTGCAACGTGACAAAGCAATGGAAAGGAATGGTATAAGCAAAAGCACGTAACGTTATAAGAGATCTCGATATTTTAAAGGAATATTTACAACAAATGCGCGTATTTATTTGTCATACTCAAGTTTCTGTAAAATTTATAAAATATGAATCAATACCATTTCTTTTGCTGCTTTTAATCACGATAAGAAGCTTCTCTTTACGTATTACATGACATAGCCTATTTTTAAAATTTGATTTCGTCTCATGTAGGCAGTCAATTAATTGAAATCTTATAAATGCGAAACAAGGAGGTATAAAAGCTAGTCGATTGTGTCTTAGGAGTCAGTAAGAACATCCTTAGAAATGGCATCTCTTCGTGTATTTTTGGCTAGCTGCGTTTTGTGCGCTGTAATCTTATCTGCTTACTGTCAGGTATTTTTATTTTAATCAAATGCTTTTTTTTCTTATAAACGTAAATATTAATTTTTGAACAATTTTTTTATAGCTGACTTTTACAGACCAGTGGGGTAAGCGCAGTAATGGATTTTTGTCAGAGTCTAAACATTCTTATGGACCAGGAGGTTGCAAGGCACCAAATGAAGTTCTAATGGACCTTTTTGGCTATGTTCAAGTAATACCACTATTTATTTTTTATTCATATATAATTCAAAAATATCAAATTTGTTTATTAGATGCAGGCCCAAAAACTTGCTGAATGTAGTCGGAAATAGGCAGAAAAGGAGTACATTTTTTGAAATTTCATTTTTTCTAAAATCATGGGTTGAAACTATAGCTTATTATTAATATTAATAATGTGTTAAAAAATTTTTCAATTATAAAGATAATTGCGGCATATATGTACGACTTTTATTTTATTATTCCTTAAATGACCTCCTACATCGATCGTTATATTGAGTACAATTTGATCGTTTTGAATGCCTAAATAAAATTAAGAGAGTGAGACACTTCGTGAAAACTAAAAGAGTGGTTAAATCGACTTAAAATCACATCGAATTTCAAGATGTGCAAACATGTGAAAACCAGCAGTGCTCTGGCTGTAACTACGTTAAAAGTTCCAAGATCTGATGGTCCAAAGGGGCTTAATATTTTAAAAGATTATGTTTAGGTCTGCAGTGAAGCACTTAGAAGAGATAGTTGTTATCGGTGTAATACCGGAGGTGATGTTTGTGTTATTTTCGGAACGAGTTTGCACAAAAATAAATAAATAAAAAATACTATAATCTAGTTAGCGAAAGTAGATAGACATAGAGAAGTTTAAGTAATGTGTTAAATATTTTTGGAATCTTAGTTATATAGAGAAAATTACAGACGTACACAAGGGAAGGCAAAAAGGTCTATAGTCTTTATTTTATATTTGTGTCAGATTTCTCTGAGTGGAAGATCATGTTTGGTTCCATTTAATTCATCCATCCACCCTGCAATGGAAACGTTTGTAAGTATATTTCAGGTCAAACCTATCCAATTTTGAAAATCCGTGCGGATAACTCTTCGTCTATTCGAAATTCGTCAAGTATTTTTGAAGAAATCACGATAAATTGAAAAAAGCGATAAATTGAAAAAAGTTCCTTCATTTCTGTCTACGTGTGAATTTCGAAAGAAAAGATAATCAGCCCTTAAATAATTCTCCGCAAAGCTATCTAAGCTCTTGCACGCTTCGTTTAAGTAAATTTATGGCTTTCCTTTTCTTATAACTCAACACGAGGGAGCTTTTCTTGAGTTTAAGAAAAGGATTTCCGTTCTCAAGAAAATTTTCTCCTGTGGCGCGGTGGGAAAAAAGTTCACGGGTCGGTTGGTGCCGTCACTAAGGAAAATCCGATGTTCATGATCGGAAAATTCACAATGGCCGGAAAAGCGAGTAGGGTTGGGATTTTTCCGCAGGGTCTAAACTGGCACGTAGGAAATGTATGAAACGTAGAAAATGAAGAATGTAGGAAACCTTTAGCAACTTTTTTAATCCATGGCTTTTTCTGGCAGTCGGGGAGGCATGGAGGCTTAGCGTCCTCTGAGGGTATAGCCCGCCCTGGGGCGCAACTGTTGCTCCTTGGACGATTAAAAATTAATAAGGAAAAAGTGGATCCGCCGTATGAAGACAGGGAGAACTGAAAATTTTAAATATTGATCCGGCGTAATTATCATCGCCATGGCTCGTTTTCCCACAACGTCCCTAATTCTTTGAGGAAGTTTCGCTTTCATATGTTAGTTTTGTACTACACGCGATTAGCGGCGGAGTTCGTGCCTTATCCACTTCTCGGTCTGATTTCTATCTTTGATTCAATTTCACCTGCAGCTTGCGGGCCTGGTGATCGCTAACTGCACCTTAAGCGGCCTTTGGTGTTGTTGATTTGTTATGCAAACATCGCTGGAACACTTTCCGGCGAGCGTGAAGTCTAGCGCGGATATTGAAAGTAAGTGAAAGGATAAACATAGTGTGAATCGTGTGCCGTTCCATTCACTTGTATGCTAATTTTGGGGAAGTAATTTTTTCCACGGCCTGTGCCTTCCTTTCGGTCCTCCCTTTCTTAGCAGGCGCCCAGGATGGCAGAAGTGAGTCAAAATCGGTGCGGGACCCCCATTTGCGACTTCTACCAGGACGCTACGATTCTAATCACGGGCGGGACTGGATTTATTGGGAAAGTTCTCGTCCAGAAGTTATTGCGGACATTTAATCTGCGGCGAGTCTATCTGCTGATTCGTGTTAAGGACAATATGAATGTTAATCAACGATTGGAGGCCCTCTTCCAGGAGTCGGCAAGTATTGATTTGTTCAGTAGGCCAGTTGTTCGGCACTGCTTTAGGAGCTGGAATTTGACGGGGACCGCAACTAGTGTCTCATAATTGTCGAGAACGATTTTCATAAATTAGACGGAAAAATAACTC